>JAAAKG020075336.1:0-17077 GCA_010014905.2 Druon quercuslanigerum
AAATAATATTTGAGAAATAAAAACCTTTGGTTATGAACATATTATTTATTTTGAAGTTATTTCAAAATTGAAAATAGTTTATAAAGTTTAAATCGAGGTTTTACATTTCTTTGACTAGTAGGACTTTTCCATTCTTAAGTACAATTTAATTTTAAAAACCATGAATTAATTTATATTCACAGTTTATCAACTAAAAAAGGTTTTTTATCAAAACTTTTATCAAAACTTTTAATATTCATATCTTCGTTTTGAAATGCTTTCTAATTTTTAACTGTTCAAGTCTTTAAAAAAAATTAAAAATATAAAATGGAAATTTTTAAAGCGAAAGATTTTCGAGTTTCGTATTCTAAACTGAGGGATTTTATAATTGAAAAAGATGATAAATTAACTAATTATTTGAAAAATGGTTGAAATCAAAGTTGAACAGATTTTTCATTCTAAAATTGTTGTAAAATTCCCGGTCAACAAATAAATTCCTACTGTCATCATTTTCCGGGGTTTTCCCGATCTCATAAAATTCCCGGTCATTTCCCAGTTTTCTAGGCTTCAGAATTTAACTATTTGATTTTTGCCTCAATTTTAAAAACACTTACAGGTTCTCGAAGTCTCGTGCCTAATAATCTTATCCTTTGATTACTGGAACTAATCTTGGATTCTTCATGCTTGTCGTGACTCGGGTCCTGCATTAATTTTACAACCTGGATATCTAATTTCGATAAGCCTCGTTGAAGGCGAATTTCATTGACTTTGGCACCACCTCGTACAGTTTCTTCACTCACTACAAGAAGATCCAGGTTTGGGTCGTCTTTGGTTGGTCCGTACATGTCGGATATTGGAACCACCTCGTATTTCAAGGATGGATCAACGTCCTCGAGAAAATCCTTCACTGCTGTTATTCGCTTTGCACAAGGTTCAATTAATTCCCAGAGAATCTTGCCTAGAAAGAACAAAAATTTGAATAAAGTTCAAGTCACTGGAATAAAAAAACTTCACAGGCTAAATTGCTTCCAAAACATCGGAAATATGAAGATTTTTTTACGAAAATCGGGGAATAATAGGTGAATAGATTCTTTTAAATGAAATTTAGAGGGAGTTCAGCGATTCCTGGGAACAGAATTCCAGGTCTTTTCCAAGTTTTCCAATTTAAGAAATCAAGTTTTTCCAGGTCTTCCTTTTTTACATAACATAACAGTTTGTTGTGTATTTAAAAGATGAATACTTTTATTTTTCTTATTGGCTAACAGTTTCTAAAGAAAGCAGAATCATGAATAAAACAATATTTAATTTTTTGCAAACATAAGTCGTTTTTGCGAAATCTTGAAATTTCTGTGAAATCTTTTTTAAGAATTTGTAAAATCTTTAAATTATTTGAATTCTTTGACATCTTTGTGAACTTTTTTGAAATCACTATGAAATATCTCAAATCTTTGTAAAACTTTTCTTTAATCTTTGTTTGTAAAAACTTTTGTATTCATTTTAAATCATTAAAATCTTCTCAAATTTCTTGAAACCTTGTGAAATTGTTAAAGACCTTTGAAATATTCTGAAATCTTCCATACATATTTTGAAATATATATTTTGAAATTTTCTAAAAAAAATAAGAACTCGTTTAAAATCTTTTGAAATCCTTATGGATTTTTTTTTAAATATTTGTGAAATATTTTTTATTCACTTGAAATCATTGAAATATTTGTGAAATCTTTTAAAATCTTCTAAGATTATCTTAGTCTTTACGAAATTTGTATGAAATCTTTGAAATATTTGTGAAATCTCGTGTATTAATTTCAAATCATTAAAATATTTGAAATCTTCATGAAATCTTTGAAATCTTTAAAATATTTCTGAAATGTTTTGAAATATTTGTGAAATGTTCGAAACCTTGTAAAATCTTTGAAATATTTGAGAAATCTTTTGTATTCATTTAAAATCATCAAAATATTTGAAATATTTTTAAATTTTCGTAAAATGTTTGAAATTCTTAAAATCTTTGTAAAATGTTTTGAAATAATTGTGAAATGTTCGAAATATTTGTAATAACCTTAAAATATTTGTGAATTCCTTTGAAAACTTCTAAAGAAACTTTAAATCGTTTAAAATCTTTCATATGTTTTGAAATCTGGTGGACTGTACCCTTTTTAAAATTTTTGAATTTGAAATCTTTATAAAATTTTTATGAAATCTTTTGTATTCATTTGAAATCATCAAAATATTTAAAATCTTTTTAAATTTTCTAAAAATCTTTGAAATTCTTGAAATATTGTGAAATTTTCGAAATATTTGTAAATTTATTGAAATATTTGTGAAATCTTGTTAAATCTTCTAAAAAAACTTGAAATAGTTTAAAATGTTTTGAAATATTTGAAATCTGGTGGACTGTACCCTTTTTAAAATCTTTGAATTTGAAATCTTTACGAAATTTTTATGAAATCTTTTAAATATTTTAGAATTATTTTGTATTCATTTGAAATCATTAGAATATTTAAAATCTTTGTGATAACTTTTCAAATCTTTCTAAATGTTGGTAAAAATGTTGAAATCCTCAAGAATCCTTCGAAATATTTGTAAAATCTTTCTGAAATCTTTTGTATTCATTTAAAATCATTAAAATATTTGAAATCTTGATGAAATATTTTGAAATCTTCTAGAAAATTTTGAAATTATTTAGTCTTTGAAATGTTTTGAGATCTTGGACATCTGGTGTACTGTACCGCTTTTAAAATATTTAAAATCCTTGCAATCTTTTGACAGTTTCAAAATCTTTGCGAAATATCTGAAATTCTTGTGAATTTGTTAAAATCTCGACACGCCTTTTTTTCAAATCCTTGAATGCATTTGAAGTCTTTGAAATCCAAAAAGACGGTTTTAAAATAAAAATAAAAATTCAAATTCAAGGTTCTCCTAAGAAATTCCAGGCGATTTCCAGATTTTCGAGGATTAAAAAAAAAATGAAGTAGAATTACATGTTTTTAAGGATTTCAAGGTGGCTGAACACCCTGATTTAATGTAGTTGCCACATTACAATTAATATTAAATTCTTTAAACTCCTAAGATTTGCAACGAAATGGTTGAATCCTCAACCAAAAAATGAAATTCAACCAAAATTTGCATTTTCTAATTTAAAAAAAGATGAAATTGCTACTAAAAACAGATGAATTTTCAAATAAGCAGTTGCATTTTCAACGGTAAAAATTAAAAAAAAATAAATATTTTTACAATGCAAATACATTACTGACAATAACATTATACTAGGGTGGCCGCAAAACTTAATTTTTAAAATTCTCTAATTTTTCCCTGACAGGGTGTGCAGCGATCACTAGGAAAAAATTCATGGTCTTTTCCAGGTTTGCCAGTTCAAGAAATTAAGTTTTTTCAGTTCTCCTTTATTTGAAATCAAATAATAATTAAATAACCGTTTTTATACATGTAAAAGATGAAACATTGAATTTTTGTATTGGACAGCAATTTCTAATGAAAGCAAAATCAAAAATTAAAAAAATGATTTATTTTTTGTGAATAACGACCCCTTTGTGAAATCTTTGGGAGTATTTTAAAGTCTTTGAAATTCTTCAAATCTTTTTGATTTTTTTAAAAATATTTTGAAGTATATTGAAAATTTTTGTGAAATCTTTAAATTTCTGTGAAGTCTTTAAACATGTTGGTAACGTCTTTAAAATCTTTGAAATTTTTCGAATCTTTATGAAATCTTTGAAATATTTGTGAAATATTTCTCTAATATTTGTTTATGAAAATTTTTGTGTTCGCTTAAAATCATTGAAATATTTTAAAATCTTCTCAAGTTTCTTGAAACTTTTTGAAATTGTTTAAAACTTTTGAAATGTTCTGAAACCTTTCAACCATTTTGAATTTTGTTAAATTCTTGAAGTGTTTTGAAATCCTTATAAATTGTATGACATACTTGTGACATCTTTCCTACATCTGTTTTATTTATTTTAAATCACTGGAATTTTTCAAATCTTTGTGAAATATTATGAAATTTTCTAAAAAAACTGTGAACTCGTTTAAAATCTTTGAAATGTTTTGTATTTTCGCGTACTGTATCCTTTTCGAAATCTATGAAATTCTTGAAATCTTTCGAAATACTTATGGATTCTGTGAAATATTTGTGAAATCTTTCTGAAATCTTTGGAAACCATTGAAATGTTTGAAATATTTAGAAATATACTAAAAATTTTGACATTATTTTAATTGTTTAAAATTTTTTGAAATCTTTGAAATCTTGTGTACTGTCCTCTGCTTAAAAACTTTTAAATTTTTGTATTATTTTGACATCTCTATAAAATTTTGAAGAAATCATTAAAATATTTGTGAAATCTTTTAAACAAATTTGAAATCAATTTCAACTCTTTGAAATGTTTTGAATTCTTTGACATTCTTGTATTCTATTGAAATCTTTATGAAATTTTTATGAAATCTTTGTAAAATCTTTTGTATTTATTTGAAATCTTTGTAGAATATTTTGAAATCTTTTTAAATGTTGGTAAAATCTTTAAAGTCCTTAAAATCTATCTTTCATCTTTGTTTGTGAAATCTTTTTTATTAATTTAAAATCATTAAAATATTGGAAATCTTCGTAAAATCATTGAGAAATATTTTGAAATGGTTTAAAATCTTTAGAATGTTTTGAAATCTTTGACATCTGATGAACTATACCATTTTGAAATTCTTTAAAATCCTTGAAATCTTTTGAAAGTTTTAAAATCTTTGTTAAATATTCGAAATATTTGAAATCTTGTCTGCACACCATTTTCAATTCCTTGAAATCCTTTTTAAGTCTCTGAAATCCGCGAACTCTTTTTGAAATGTTCAAAATGCTTTTAAATATTATAAAAGCTTTGAAATATTTAAAAACATTTTTAAATCTTTAAAATTATTGTGTAAACTTTTGGAATCTGGTAAAACACTCGAAAAATCTATCGTATAGCCATGATTTATTCTAATTCTGAAACTGAATTACCATCGAAATTTTCAACTAATGATTTTTATGATCATTGCAACATTTGAAATCTTTGTGAAATCATCTAAAAAAAATTTTAATCGTTTTAAATCTTTAAAATGTTTTGAAATCTGGTGTACGGTTTCATTATTTCAAATTTTTATGAAATCTTTGAAATTTTCGTAAAATCTGTTGTCTCATTTGAAACCATTAAAATATTTGAAATCTTTGTAGTATCTTTTAAAACTATGGTAAAATCTTTGTAAAATGTTTCAAAATATTTGAAATATTTTTGAAATCTTGCTTGAAAACTTTTAAAATCCTTAATAATTCTTTGCAACATTTTTTTGATCTATCTGAAATCTTTTTTATTCATTTACAAGTCATTAAAATATTTGTAATCTTTGTGAAAGATTTCGAAATCTTCTAAAACATTTTAAAATCTTTGTGAAATCATTTTCAGGTCTTTGAAATCCGTGATATTTTTAAACATTTTAAAACCCTTAGAATGATTGTAAGTAGAATATCACAAAAATGTATACTTTAACATTCTATATTAAAGGAGAAGAAATACCTAAAATATAGAATTATTTAAGTTCCCCGAAATGTCTTTATGTATTCTGTACTAAACAAAAGATAAATTATATCTTGCTCAATAAAAAAACTTTGAGTAGTAATATTTCTTCTAAGCGAGATATTTCTTTCATAACCAACTGAAAGATTTAAATTACTTTTAACATTTCAACAAAATAACTGTTTCAAAAGAAAAACAAAAATTCAAGGTTCTAGTGAAAAACTAAAGGGGAATTCCAGATTTTCGATGGTCGCTGGATACCCGATTTATTTTTCTGTCGATTCAAACAAATTTTTGAACCACCCTACTAGAAACCCTGCTTAAATAAACAAAAAAAGTAAGGACAATTTTCTTAAAACTTACTTTTCAACATGTTTGTATCCGTGACCCCAACAGTCAGTTTTTCCGTACAATGCAAAACTGCTTTGCTCAATAAAATCTTGTGACCGCTATGCAATCGATCAAAGGTACCACCAAGCACAACATTTTTGTAGACTTTTTCCTCTCCTTTTTCAGCATCTTCCCCATTTTCTAGAGATCTTTCCTCCTCTCTATTTTCATCCACGTTGATAAATTTGCAACCCATGGAAGTATTGGACAGATAATCCTGCATAAAAGTATCAGCCTCCTTTTTGCTGTAGGTCTGATCGAAGATGACGAGCTCGACAGGACGCTTTGTGTGAATAATAGAAACATTGGGACTTTTAAGACTCGAGAGTAAAACTCGGACATCTAATCGAGACGAGACTGTAGAAGCAAATGCGTAGATATTATCTATTGTTTGAGCATGACGAGGACCCTTCCAGTTTGGAGAAGAGAGAGAATAAGCACCGGAAATAAAGATATTCCTGTCTGGGAAGTATTGTATGTAAAGAGTCTTCAGGACGTGTTCTTTTATCACTGGCAGCAATTTCGTTGCTCTTGCTGGATTTGTTAATACGAGTAATCCTGTCTTTGCCATTATTATGTTTAGCTTATATCTGAAAAACAGTTTTTGAAACTTTTCATTTTTTAACCAAGAAGATTAATGTTCTACCAAAAAATACAAATTTACAATAAAATTGTTAAATTTTAAAACCAAAACGTCGAATTGTTTATAAAATGGTTGAATTTTCAGCTGAAAATTATTATTTTTTAACATAAAAAGTTCATTTTCTACTAAAAAGTTGATTAAAATTGATAAACGCATTTGCATTTTCAAACAAAAAGGATTAGTAAGAAGATTAATTTTCACAACAACAACAAATTTCCAACAAGGAAATATCAATTCTTAATAAAAAAAAAACTTTCAATCAAGAAAGGAAAAGTTACATTGTTAGTTAAAAAAAATTTAATTATGAGGCAATAAAACGAATTTTCAACAAAATAATCACATTTTCAAAATAAAAGATGGATTTTCGACAAAACAACTAATCCCAAAAAGTGTTTTTTTTAACCAGTAAGATTAATTTTCTAAAAGCAAATAATATTCAACAAAACTGTTTAATTTTTAAACCAAAAGAATGAATTATTTACAAAATGGTTGAATTTTCAGCCCAAAAATATGATTTTTTAACAAAAAAAGTTCTTTTCCTACCAAAAAATTGAATTTTTATAAAAATTATATAATTTTTAACCAAATAGTCAAATTTAAAATTTAAAAAATGCAATCAAACAAAATTTCAAACCGAAAAATTCAATTTTCTAACAAATTGTGGGATCTTCAACCAAATTAGATTAAAATTTATAAACGCATTTGCATTTTCAAAAAAAAAAAGGATTAGAAAGAAGATTAATTTTAATAACAAATTTCCAACAAGCAAATATCAATTCTCAATAAAAAAAATCAAATTTCAATCAAGAAAGGAAAAGTTACATTTTTAGTTAAAAAACTTTAATTATCAAGAAAAAACATCTTCAACAAAATAGTTACATTTTCAAGATAAAAGATGGATTTTCAACAAAACAGTTTATTCCAAAAATTGATTGTTTTAACCAGGAAGATTAATTTTCTAATAGTAAATAATTTTCAACCAAATTTTTAAATTTGAAACCCAAAACGACAAATTATTTACAAAATGGTTCAATTTTCAGCCGAAAAAATATGATTTTTTAACAAAAAAGTTCATTTTCTATCAAAATCTTGAATTTTCACAACATTTATATAACTTTTAATCAAATAGTTAAATTAAAAATGTTTAAAAATGGTATGAAATAAAATTTCAAACCGAATAATTTAATTTTATAACAAATTGTGGAATCTTTAACCAAATCAGATTAAAATCGGTCAACGCATTTGAATTTTCCAACAAAAAGAATTAGAAAGATTCATTTTAACAACAAATTTCCAATCAGCAAATATCAATTCTTAATAAAAAATATCAACTTTCAATCAAGAAAGAAAAAGTTATATTGTTATTTAAAAAACTTTAATTATTAGGAGAAAAAAAAACAAATTTTCAACAAAATAGTCACATTTTCAAAATAAAAGATGGATTTTCAACAAAACAATTCATCCCGAAAATTGTTTTTTTAAACAGGAAGATTAATTTTCTAAAAGTAAATAATTTTTAACCAAAGTTTTAAATTTTAAAACCTAAACAATAAATTATTTACAAAATGGTTAAATTTTTAGCCCAAAATATGATTTTTTTTAACAAAAACGTTCATTTTCTATCAAAAACTTGAATTTTCATAAAAATTATTTAATATTTTACCAGATAGTTAAATTTAAAACAATGAAATCAAACAAAATTTCCAACTAAATAATTTAATTTTATAACGAATTGTGGGATCTTCAACCAAATCAGATTAAAATTGATAAACGCATTTGCATTTTAAACCAAAAAGGATTAGGAGGAAGATTAATTTTAACAACAACAAATTTCGAGGAAGCAAATATAAATTCTTAATAAAAAAATCAACTTTCAATCAAGAAAGAAAAGTTACATTGTTACTTAAAAATCTTTCATTATTAAGAAAAAAAAACAAATTTTCAAGAAAATTTTCAAAATACAGGATGCATTTTCAACAAAACAATTTATCCCAAAAATTTATTTTTTAACGAGTAAGATTAATTTTTTAAAAGTAAATAATTTTCAACAAAACTGTTAAATTTTTAAACCAAAACGACGAATCATTTACAAAATAGTTGAATTTTCAGCCCAAAAATATGATTTTTTGACAAAAAAATTCATTTTCTACCAAAAACTTGAATTTCCATAAAAATTATTTAATTTTTAACCAAATAGTTAAATTAAAATTTTGAAAAATGCAATCAAACAAAATTTCAAACTGAATAATTTACTTTTCTAACAAATTGTGGGATCTTCAACCAAATCAGACTAAAATTGATAAACGCATTTGCATTTTCAAACAAAAAGGATTAAAAAGAAGAATAATTTTAACAACAACAAATTTCAAACAAGCAAATATCAATTCTCAATAAAAAAATCAACTTTTAATCAAGAAAGGAAAAGTTACATTGTCAGTTAAAAAACTTTCATTATCAAGAAAAAAACGAGTTATCAAGAAAATAGTTTATTTTCAAAATAAAAGATGGATTTTCAACAAAACAGTTCATCCCAAAAATTGATTGTTTTAACCAGGAAAATCAATATTCAACAAAATTGTTAAATTTGAAAACCAAATTGACGAATTTGTTACAAAAGGGTTGAATTTTCAGCCAAAAATATGATTTTTTAACAAAAAGTTCATTTTCTACCAAAAAGTTACATTTTAAAAAAAATGGGTTAATTTTTAACTAAATAGTTACATTTAAACCGAAAAACATTGGAATTAAAATAAATTCATCTGAATAATTTACTTTTTTATCAAGCTGTTGAATCCTCAACCAAATTAGAAAAACAGATACAAGCATTTGCATTTTCAACCAAAATAATCAATTTTCATACAAGAAGATTAATTTTCGACCAAAAAAGATGAATTTTTAACAAGAACATATACATTTTTATTTAAAAAATAATTTCAGCCAAGAATGGAAAAGTTACATTGTTAGTTAAAATCATTAATCATTTTATTCTTATTAATCATTAGTTACATTTTCAAAATAAAAGATGGATTTTCAAGAAAAAAGTCCATACCCAATATTGATTTTTTTAACTGGAAAATAATTTTATACAAATGGAATAGTTTAATTTTCAACCAAGGAGGTAAATCTTAAAAAATTATGACTTTTAACAAACTAGTTCAACTTAAAAAAGAATGTTCTATAAAAGAATTTTTTTTTTAAATAGTGCAATCATTTTTAACAAAATTGTTCAATTTTAAAGCCAAAAGTACGAATTATATATAAAGTAGTTCATATTGAACCAAAAAATATTGAAATTAAAAAAAAAAATTTGTCAATTCCATCGAATAATTTAATTTTCTACAAAATTGTTGAATCCACAATCCAATCAATTAGCATAGATACAAGAATTTCGATTTTCAATCAAAAATGATGAATTTTCATCCAGAATATTAATTTTCAACCAAAAGACGAATTTTAAAATGGAAAAGATCAATTTTCAATTAAAAAATTAATTATGAATCAAGAATGGAAAAGTTATATTGTTAGTTAAAATCTATAATTATCAAGAAAAAAAGGAATATTCAAAAAAATAGTTACATTTTCAAAATGAAAGAGGGATTTTCAACAAAAGAGTTCATTCGGAAAATGGATTTCTAGCTAAAACGACAAATTATCTATAAAATGGTTAAATTTTCAAAGCAAAAACATGATTTAAAAAAAAAGTTATTTTCTACCAAAAAGTTACATTTTCATAAAAATGATTAAATTTTTAATAAAATAGTTCAATTGTTGAATCCTTAACCAAAATGAATTAATTTTTATCCCAGAAGATTAATTTTCAAACAAAAAATACTAATTTTCAACAAAAAAATATCAGTTTTCGATAAAAATAATAATATTTCAACCAAGAATGGAACAATTACATTGTTAGTTCAAAACATTATTTATCAAGAGAAAGAAAACGAATTACATTTTCAAAATAATAGATGGATTTTCAATCCAGAAGATTAATTTTATAAAAATGAAATAGTTTAAATTTCAACCAAGGAGATGAATCTTTAAAAACATAATTAAATAGTGATGAATTTCTAACAAGAAAATTAATGCTCTACCAAAAACACGAATTTTTAACAAAATAAGTTAATTATCAACAAAATTGTTGAATGTTAAAGCTAAACGAAAAATTATTTATTAACAAATTACTTTTCACAAAAAACTATCTTTCAACAAAAACAAAAAACTAACTTTCAAACAAATAATTACATTTTCAACTAAAATGATAACTTTAACTAGAATAATTGAATTATTGACTGAAAAAATTAATTTTCTACCAAGAAGAATAATTTCTACAAAAAAATAATTTTAAACAAAATAATTTAACTTTTAACCAAATAATTTTATTTCCAACCTAAGAGAAGAAGTTTTAACTAAAATAATAAATATTTAAATGAAATATTATAATTTTTAACAGAAAAGAATCTTTTTTAAAGAAGACTAATTTTCAAAGATACTGATAATTTTCTACAAAACAATTAGTTTTTTTTTTAACAAAATACGTTGATTTTTAAAGTAATAGATGAGTTTTCAATTAAAAAATACTAATTATCATCCAGATGGTTCAATTTTGAACCAGAAGAGTCGAAGAAATTAATTTTCAACCAAACTGATGAATTCCTAACTAAAATGATAAATCTTTAACAGAATATTTAAATTTTTTTACCAAAAAGATTAATTGTAAACCACGAAGAATAATTTTATACAAAAGAAAAAACGAATTTTCCACACAGTACGATAAATTTTTAAACAAATATTTTAATTTAAAAAAAACATAAATTTTTAACAAAATAGACGAATTTGCATCCAAAAAAGATAAACTTTCAACCAAAAATGGAACAGTGAAATTTTTTGTTAAAAATCTAATTTTTAACCAAGAAAAAGTAACGGATTTACAGCAAAATAGTTCATTTTTCTATTCGAATAGTTACATTTTTAGTCAAAAAATTGATTTTCTACAATATAGTTACATTTTCAAACAGATATGAATTTCAAAATTTTTGAATAATTCTTCGCGTAAGTAACTATTATTTGAAGCCGCTTCACGTTAGCGTAGGTTTAGACACTCCAAATCGTAAATTAAAAAAAAAATTACAAGTAAACTTACAACGAAACTTCAATCCTTGAAATTTTTTTATTTCTCTTCAGTAAACGCTGAATCCAAATTGTTTCGTAAGAGCTTTAAAAACTTAAAATTACATTATATCTTATAATCGCATAAGAACTTTTATTATCGTTGCGTTTAGAAAAGATCAAGAAGTTTTTTTTGTACTAACCAAACATTGATTTTCCATTGGTCTTTAGCAATGAATGTCCTCAACGAATTTCATCGCATAATTAAAACATTATTTGCGCGAATGACTCGCGAAATTTTGCGAGAATAATGACGACAAATAACGATAACAATTTTTTTAACAAGTGTTTTGAGGTTATGTCATCTGTTTGGTGCTCGAAGTTGAAAACTTGCTCGTCAGAGGGAGTATTTCGATTTTTGTAGATTTTCGATAGGTTATTTGGATTTGAAAGACCTTGAAAGACCTCGACCGTTATTTTTTTAAAAATTTGTCGTATTTTCGGTGTCCCTTAAGTTCAAAAATATATGCGATGACATTAATTGCACTAGAGGACAAATTCGGACACGATAATTATACAGAAATGGACGAATTTTACTTCCAGTCTTTCGTAGCAGTGAAAAATATAGGAATGCTGCTACCATCAAAACTTTCCATTTTGGCTTATATTACTCTGCTTATCATTGTTGTGATTATGTTTAACGTGATCCGTTTCATTTCAGGTATTAGGTATTTTCATTTATTACTCGCTTTAAAAAAATTCGTTTCATTTTCACATCAACGAGTGCTGAACATTTTTTTAGTTTTACATAATAAAAAGTAGAATTGAACCCAAAAATACGAATTTTCAACAAAATATCTGAATACTCAACCAAAAAAAATTAATTTAATTTTAAACCAAACAGTTGAAATTTTAAACCAAACAGTTGAAATTTTAATAAAAGAAAGATAAAATATTTACCAAAAGAGATCAAATACCAAACCAAAACGATGAGTATTCAAAAAAATTGTTGAATTTTCAAAAAAAAAGATTCTTCAGTTTAGAACGAAAATTTTTGTCAGACAAATGATATTTTTAAGGTTAAAATAACGTTGA
Organism: Druon quercuslanigerum; assembly: GCA_010014905.2. Taxonomy (NCBI): domain Eukaryota; kingdom Metazoa; phylum Arthropoda; class Insecta; order Hymenoptera; family Cynipidae; genus Druon; species Druon quercuslanigerum. The sequence continues at coordinate 12,763 of JAAAKG020075336.1, forward strand.
ATGAAAAAAATTCGAATAACTATTTATTTTTTGAGTTTCATTGTTTCTTCGAATTTTTTTGTTTAATTTGTTATAAAATAACGCGAATGTCACACAATTTAAAAAAATTTGCTTCTTAAATTCACCGTAAAATAAAAAATCAGTTTCTTTCCTGAATCTTTCCTGAAATTTTAAGAAAAAAATTTATTATCTTTAAACCTTTCAAACTCCTTAAAAAAGGAAGAAAAATTTATATTAAATCTTCAAAAATCTGAATTTGAATAAACAAAATTTCAAATGTTAAATTATTTTTAAATCTTTTCAAAACTTTTGCAAAAATTGAAAACAAATTCGTTCCAAAAAATATTTTGTAACTTTGGGTCAAATAATTGATTTTCCAAGTCAGAAAAACGAATTTTTTACAAAACATTTAAATTTGCAACCCGAAAATTTTAATTTCCAACAAAAAAGCTTACTTTCAAGCAAATAGTTTAATTTTTCAACTTAATATTTAAATTCATTTAATAGAGAATTAATAGATAATTAAATTTTCTCCAAATAGTTAAATTTTCAGTCAAGTAAATTAATTTAAAAACAAGAATTTTGTTAAAAACAGTATAATTTTTGACCAAAGAGATAAATTTTTACCTAAAATATAAATCTTGCAGAATTTTTTTTAAAGAAAGTGCTTAAACTTTCAATAAAAGAATTTATTATTCAACCTAAAAAGATGAAATTTTAACAAAAAAATGTGATAGTTGATATTTTTATCAAAATATATTTTTTTTTATAAAAAAAAAACAATTTTTTACCAGAATACATGGATTTTTAACAAAATAGTTTACTTTCAAGCAAATAGTTTAACTTTTTAATACATTAGCTAAATTAATTTAAAAAGAGAGTAATAGAAAATTTAATTTTCACCAAATAGTTGATTTTTAAGCCAAGGATGTTAATTAAAAAAAAGCGAATTTTGATCAAAAAAAAGATTTAATAATCAATCTAAAAAGATGATTTTTTAACAAAAAAATGTGATAGTTGATATTTTTATCAATATATACTTTTTTTTTTATCAAAAAGACCATTTTTTACCAGAATAAATAGATTTTTAACAAAATAGTTGAATTTTTAATTAAAAAAAAATTTTTCAATTAAAAATTGAATATTTAAATTAGAAGTTGAAGAACTTTATTTTCAAAGAGAAAATAAAAAGTAATTTTCAACAAAATAGTTCAATTCTCAAGCAAAGACCTGAATTTTCAACTAAATTTTTTTAAAAAATAAAGTAGTTCAACTTTCTATTTAAAAGTTTAAGTCTCTAACAGACTGTTTAATTTTCGAGAAGAAAGTTCGAAATTTTTTCAAAACAGATCAATTTTCAACCCCAAAATGTGAATTTTCATAAAATAGTTAAATTTTCAACCGAAGAAATGAAATTTAAATAACATGATAAACCTTTAATGAAAAAAATTAATTTTTAATAAACTAGTTCAACTTTTGGCCAAATAGTTCAATTTGCTACCAAACTGTTTACTTTTCGAGCAGAAACTTTGAATTTTCTTCAGAAAAAATACATTTTTAATTCGAAAATTTGAACTATGAAATAAAATTTAATTTTTTATTAAGGCAGTTACATTTTTATACAAAAAAATTACATTTCTATCAAAAAGATCAATTTTCGCTTAAAAATATAAATAATTTCTGCAAACATAAAAGAATTTTTAAACCGCAAGTACAATTTTGCACCCAAGAATATCTAATTTATGCACGTTCCCTAGGATCATATTTTTTCATTTTTAAAAACGAAAATTCGCTCTCTTTGAAACCATTATGAGTTAGAAAAATTGAACAATTTTGAATTGCGTTTAAAATTCTTCAAAAATGCATTTTAAAATTCTTTAAGTTGAAAATATACAGCTAAAAATTAAAACCTAAAACGGAAATTTTTAATGTAAAAGGTACAATAAAAGTTACAACAAAGTGAACTATTTAAAATAGAAAGCTTTGAATCGTTAACATTTCAAAATTTTCACTTTGAAGGTTTTTATTTTAATTGTTTAATTTTGTTAAATTTTAATTTACAAGAAAAAATTTTATTTCCGATATATAAATAACAATTGAACAAATATTGAAATCAAACGACTTGAAATTAAAATAATTAAACTTTAATTTAAAACGTGTTCAGTTTTAAAAAAAGTTAAAAATTTTCATTATTTAGTGTTTCTAACTTAAAATTTCCTAAAATTATAAAACTTTTATTAATGTGTTAATTTAAAAATCTTTTACTTTAAATATTTACCATTTTAGATTTTTATTTTTCAGCAAGAATTTGAAAATAGAGTCCTAAAGCGTTTGAAGTTAAAAAGTTTTGATAAAAAACAATCTAATTTGATCAACTTTGGATATAAATAATTAAATTATTTTTAAATTGAACTTGTAAATCAAGTTTTAAAAAGTGAACAAATTGATCTGACAAGATTATTCTAAATCTGTTTAAAATTTAAGAATTTCCAGATTTCAGCGTTAAAAATTAAACTGATTGAATTCGAAAGCCTTCGTCGTTCAAAAAATGTAATTTCCGATTAAAACGTTACAAACTATATTCAATTTAAAAATAACTCCAAAACAAAATGTTTATAATTAAAGGCTTTTAATAAATTTAAAATATTTTTTATATTTACATTGAGAATATTGTTTAATTTAAAACTAAATGTAGATTTTTGCAGATTTTGAACAAAAAATGTATATAATTTTCAGGAATTATGAAAGTTTTCAAAAGAATAAAAACATTTTCTTAATAATCCTAGGTAAATTAAATGTTTTTTTATTTTTTTAAATTATTTTAAGGATATATTTCAAAAGATTTTCGAAAAATGTTGGAAAAAATTTGAGCAATTTAAAAAGATATGTAGAACTTCGTAAGAAAATTCAAAATGTTATTTTAAATTAAAATTTTTTTTAAACAACTTGTAGATTTTTCAGGATTATGAAATACAATTTTGAAGTTTTTTAAGGATGCCTAATCTGTTTAAAAATGTTTAGAAATGTTAATTATTGAATTTTTAATGTTCCTAAATTAAAATGGTTTAAAATAATGTAATTTTGAAAATTTTTAAATTCATGGATTGATATTTCAAAGTTCTGAAGAGATTTAGAATTATTGTAAATTTGGTTTTAAACAGTCCACAATGGCCTAATTTAAAGAAAAATATAGATTTTTGCAGATTTCTAATAAAAAATCTAGAATTTTTGTAAGAATTGCAAAAGGCTTTAAAGGAATAAAAAATATTTTCTTAAGATTCCTAGGAAAAGTTCAAATGAATTTGTTTATTTTGAAAATTTACTGTTAAAAGAATATTTAGAGATTTCCAAAATATTCAAAAATGAATCTGGAATATTTTTAATTTCGCAGGATTTAAAATAACATTTATGAAAGGTTTAAGGAAAAATTTAAATAATTAAAAAACATGTTTAGAAGTTCTGAAAAAATTTCAAAAATAATTTATTGTTTGAATAAATCTAAAACAGCATGCAAATGATTCTAAATTTTGATTTAAAATGTTGAAGCTTTTTAAGAATTTTTAAATTATTTGAGAGTAAAATAATTTAACTTTTAATTTAAAAAGTGTTCAGTTTATAAAAAAGTGTAATAGCTCAATTTTTAATCATTCTAGCGTAAGATTTCTTCAAATGTTTTGCAGTTGAGTTCTTATTACTTCAAATGGAAACATTTTTTAGGTTTAGAGTTTGATTTTTTAAAATACATTGACGATGAAAAATGCTTTCGAACCGGGAAAACCCGGGAAATGACAGGGAATTTTTTTCATTAATTAAAACGGCCACCCTGAATATGTTTTGCAGACTGTAAAAAGGATTTTAGTTCAGATGAATGTGAAAAAGATACCTCATCGACTTGGACTTTTATTACCGACCAGATAATTGAAGATAATCAAAAGGCACTCGAAGAATTACATCAAGCAACTAACGTGCGTTAACCATTAAAATCAATTTTATTACAGTTTAATCAGTTTTTCCTACATCAGGACGAATGAAAAATCCCGAAAAATAAAATTCCTAAATTGATAACATTTTTTAGACTATTGAAAAATCCCAAATAATAAAATTACCAAATTATAAAATTCCTAAAGAATAAAATCCTGGCAGTTTATAATATTACCGTATTATAAAATATCAGGCAGGAAATTTGCATTATAAAATATCCAAAATAGAAAACTCCCGAATTTTAGCAATTAATTTTTTTATTTATAAAATTAATTAAATTATTACAAGTAACATTTTATTACAAATAGAATTCTTTTATTTATAAATTATGCAA
>JAAAKG020075347.1:0-17076 GCA_010014905.2 Druon quercuslanigerum
AGCTGATCCCTCTATAATTATTGCAGTCACTTTTATCTCCCTTTCTTTTGTATATTGGCACGATAATCGCTTTTTTCGAATCACCTGGGACTTCCCCCACTTCGATGCATAGATTTATTAGTTCGCACAGTCTATGTGGTATGTACCCACCACCGTGTTTAAGCATTTCAGCGTGAATACTGTCTACCCCGGAAGCTTGACCGTTTTTCAAGTTCTTGATTATATCCCAAACCTCAGTCACACAGACTTTTTCAATAGAGTTTTCTAATGCATTGTGTTGTACATTAAAATTGATAGCTTTGGTCGTTAATGGGTTAATCTTAGAAATTTTGGTCAATACTTCTTATAGATGGATAGGAGACTTGAAAATATACGAATAAATTTTTTTTTATTAAAATTAAAAAATTTATATGCTTTTCAACATTTTGAAAATTTTCAAAAAAAAAAAATTATTTTTAATAGGTTAAGAGATATCGATCCAAATTTCTATTAGATATGAAATATATGTATTTCGAAACTATTCTCATGATTTAAAAATTATCTTGATGAAGTTTTTCAACTGAACATAAACAATCGAGCGCGAAGCGCGAGTTTCATCATAAGAATGTAATCGTAAAACCCGTAGGCGCTTTGAAAACCTTCTTTTTTAAAAAATCGGAAAAAATTTCAGTTACATTTATAGATGTCATTCCTCAGAAGTTTAAATCACAGATTTTGATTCAGGTTGAAATATTTATGATATTTAAAAAAATTCAGCTAAAGTGTACGCATTAAACGTATGAAAACGAGCACGAAGCTAGAGAGCGTACGGACGCGCCCTAGGCGCGCTTAAATTTGGCGCCATGCGCCGCGCGCGCGGCGCGCAATGAGACTGTGCCCGCGCAACCGGCATATGTTTCATTCTAATTTATTTTTTATTTTGAGAACTGCGCAATTATTACGATTTTGTTGCAATCGTAAAAAATTCTATGTGGAATTTGATGATTTTCTTAAATTCAGATCAGTTTCATAATCGAAACACGTGTCCAATTTCAAATAGGCTGGCCAATGACCATTTTGATCCAAGTTGATTTTGTCAGTTCAAAATTGAGAAATTTTTTAGATTTTGATTTAGACTTAGATTTTTTAGAAATAAAAGCAAAGACAATTTGCTTATAATTGATGAAAATTGATATCTGAATTCTAAATTTAAATTAATTAAAACAGTAAATATTATTGTGAAGTCTAAGGTATTTTGTTTAAAAATATCTATTTATGGCGGAAACCGTGAAAATAATGTTATCGTTCAAGTTTTGAAAATATTGTTTAAAAAAATTGTTTTATGAAAATACCAATTTTTGATGAAAAAACTAACATAAATATTGTTCTAAAGGGCAGGTCTTCTTAAAAACCTTCCGGATTTTTTGGTTTGAAATCACGGAATTTCCGTAAAAAATGTTAACATAGCTAAAATTGTCACGAAATTGTAAATCTTATTGAAAATCTATACCAAATTCTGGTAAGAAACACGAGCATAACCTGAAGTTGCTTAAAAATTATAAATCTATTTTAAAATTCAATAAATTATAATTTTTTATTTTGAAAATACCACCTGTCGATGTAAAATGCCAACGTTATCTTCACGGCGGGATCCAATGATATTTTAATAAAATTTCTAATTAATATTTTCAACCTAGCGTTTTTTTTATAAAACAGACAATTTTCTGTAAAAATTTCTACCTTAACTGAAAAACGAAAGTTGTTAAAAAATGTTGTATCTTTTAAATCCAATATTTTTTCATAGAAAATATGCATTTCTGCTGCAAAAGACATATATAACTGAGAATTTTTTTCAGAAAAGCGACATTTTCGTAACATCGTTATACCAGATTTTTATTCAGATAGGATTCACTCGTGCAGTTTTTTCCAAGGTTCTTAACCAAATGTGAAAATTTTTTTAAATTTTTAAGCTAAAAATATTTTTATTTTCAATCAAAAATAGTTGAACTGGTCGAAAAAAGACGATTCTTTAACTAAAAAATGAATTTTCAACTAAAATGTATAATTGTCAATCAGAAATATTAATTTGGAACAAAGCCTTTAAACTTTTAACCAAGAGTTTGAGTTTTAAACGAAAAATTATGAATTCTTAACGAATAAATGTAATTTCTGATATTTCAACTTTGAAAATGTTTAAAATGCGTTCTTATTTTTTATTCGAAATCTTAAAAAATTTACATTTTGTTTAAACATTTTATAATATTTTTAAGTTTTAAACTATTTATTTATCTTTTTAAAGCTTTCAAATATCTCTTAAACTTACTTGATTTTTTTCTTAAAATTTAACAATTTTGCAAACAAATTTTCCAAAAAATTGTACATGCTGCTTTTATTTTTTGTATAGTTTAACTTTAAAGTTTTCTACATTCTTTAAAGTGTAGTAAGGAGAAAGAAAGGAAAAGTAGGAGAATATAGGGTGATTAGGGGTGAAAAATTATGAGAGGGGGAGCTTTGAACGTTTTTTTTACGTTTAGAAAGGATCTTATTTTATTGCCTATTCTTTTCGAATTCACCTTTCTAAAAAAGACTTTCCACATAAACTCTATTTTGAATCCTCATATTTTTCATAATGTGCTTTCTGCTCTGATTTTCTGCACACGTATCGGTTTTATTGCAACCAGTCTTTATTTCACGTTCTTTAGTATAGAATAAAATTTTCTTTCGTGTTCCGTATTCTCTCTATTCAAAGTCTAGGTATACAAATTTGAGAAAAGGATAAGAGGTGAGAACTGTGAGCGTAAAGCTCTGAATTCTCTGAATCACATTTAGGGTACAACGCTATTTGTTGGAAATTCCTTGTATCTGCTTGATACGTGCACACATATACTTTGGTTACATACATACTTACGGTAGGTTTGGTGATACATGGAGAGCGCCCCAAAATTTCCCCCGGGAGTCATACGTCACTCTGCTTCACAGTCCCCCCCCCCCTTAACCCCTCACGCGAACGAGCTTTTAACTGTGTTCGCAAGCTTTAGCGCGCCTATGGCGCGATGTGGGGTCTCGCGCTTCGCGCTCGATAATGCACGCGCTCGGTCTTAGTACATCCTTCACATTTTTGCACAGTCCTTTTAAGACTGAAGGTCAAGCATCAATAAGTGTAGTTTGATAATTGGAAATTCTCTTTTGTTAAAGTTCCTTCGGCTTGAACGATCACATTCTCATCACACATTTCGTACTTCGTGCTCGATTTTGTACAGATTGCGAACATTTCTTACATTATGGTTAACTGTTATTATATCAAATGAATATTATATTTAATTCTGTACTTGGGTCTGAAATTGCTTATTCTCATATAATATTTATTACTTATTTTGCAATAATTTTTATTCTCGGCTATCCTAAAAAATGTGTCATTTCAATAAATTTATATTATTGCAATTGATAATCTGCATTGATATTAAAACAGATAGGTTTTCACTGTCTTGTTTTTATAACTTGAAAAAATACGCATCCTACAAAAAATAGTTATGTTAAATATTGTTAATTAAAATTGTATTGACCTTTGTGTCGTGTTTCCAAAAACCTAATTTGGTTATTTTCTACGTGGTTCTTGACGATTTAAACAAAAACTACGCTTTCTATCAGAAAATTATTCATGAAAAATTCGTAGCTCTGCTTGTCTGAGCAGCTAGTTTTTATTAGTATTTTCATAGCTTGTGTCTTTTGTCCGAAAAGTAAATTTTTTTATTCTTAGCTTTATTTTTTAAGATTAAAGCAAAAACTGCGTGTTCTATCCAACAAATGATTGATAACAAATTTATAGAACTTTGTAAAGTGTACAACCTTTGTCTATTAATTTCTTTAGTATCACCTTGAGTGGGTTTTCCACAAAAATTACTATTTTTTGGGTAAACAAATTTTGACAATTAATTTTTTTCTTAGCTGGTGTCATTTTTCAAAAACTTATTTTTTTTTGCTTCCGATACAGGAAGCCTTGTAATAATAACATTTTCGAAATTTTTAATGTAGATATGTGGTTGTGTGGATATCGCAATTTTTTGTAAACATTATAACTTGAAAACGATAGTAGATAAATTGATGGAATTTGTAGTACTTATTTTCACCACTAATATCTTGAAACTCAAAAAAGGATTTCTAAAAATAATTATTGTAATTTTTTACCTCTTTCTAATATTTCAACACCTATTTTAAACGGAAAAACTTTTTTAATGGAGATAATTTAAAGTTTATGCATGATTAGAAAAGACTTTTTGATCATAAATTTTCAAACAAAATAATTCTGAAGATCTTCCATCCCAAAAAATTACAATTTCAAATGTAAAATTAGATTAGTCTAATTCGTCTTTATATTTTTTTAATTGTTCAGATTATTTTGTAATTTTGTATTTATTCTAAATTTCTATTTTTAAATATACTAAAATAAAAACTTTATTTTGCTTAATATAGAAAAAATTATTAATGCTTCCTATACGAGGAAGCAAAGTGCTCGTGAAACAAGCACCATATAGTTGTAAATACAAAAAAAGTAGAAACACTCTAGATCGAATTCACAGCTGGTTAATATTGTGTTTTACGAATAAAACAAAACCTACGCGTCCTATCAAAAAGTGATTAATAACAAATTCGTAGATCTTTTTTTGATACCCAATTTAGGTAAATTCATGTTTTTTTCTTACCTTCCATAGATTGAACGATTTTCTTCTCTTGACTTTTTTTCATGCTGCTCGCTTTTATATCCTAACCTTCCTCGCTTCTCCACGCCGCGCTTCGTATGCATGTCGCTTTCTCGCTTTGCCAACCTCTGCCTCCGCGGCTAAAATCTAATACTTATCTACTATTTACAATATTTACAATATTCTTACATCTACTTCCTCTCCTATTTACAATCTTTCCTTCTCCATTCCTCTTTCTCCTTCCTCCTCTTCTTCTCTATGTAAGCAACACCCCCTTCACCCATGCCCCACCCCCTTTTCATTAAGAATACCTCCTTGCTTATCCCACTCCTTTCCACCTCTTCACACTCCTCCACCCAGTGTTTCACTTTTGCATCCTAGTTCAGGCATGTCGTACGAGAAAAGGCATTTTCACCGCATTAATTAGGTAATGCAAGTTTTTTTGCTAAAACGGTTTATTAGGGGGTCCTGAATAAAATTCCAGGTTTGCTAGAAATGTTATCCATGCATCCCAGAGATACTTTTTAAAAAAGTTTAAAAAATCGTTTTTGCGTAGACTGACCTACCCCATTTGATTATAGATCAAAAAGTTCAACACCAAAATTAAGCTAGATGAAATTCTGAAAAAATTAATTGTAGAAAAATCTTCTATCTTCAATAGGTGCCGAGTTATGGTCCAAAGAACCCGGATTTTTTTGGGAAAAAGAGGCAAAAACCTCAATTCTGAAGTTTGTATCTGTACTTTATAAGTTGTAAATTTTACTAAAAAAATCAATAGTTAAATTAAAGTAGACGCAATTTGGAGTAATTATAAAGAAATGAGATGGTCTAGCGTCAATTGATCAAAATTTATAACCTCAAAAGTTGACCATTTTTAACCTATTTTTCAGGGCAAATTACTTTTGTTCAGTTTTTTCAAAATACTTTACTTCTACTCAAAGTTACATAAGTGGTGCAAGAAAAAAAGTTTCAGCGCAGGGAAAATTCTGCGTAAATCTAAAAAAAATAATCTTCTATTCTTTACAGATTAAGAGCTCCGACTCTGTAAAAAACATAATTTTTTTCTATCCTAAGCTATTTATAGCCAAGCTTATTAAGACGTTTACCTTACTTTGTAAAAATCACTTTCGAAATATCTGTTGTCGAAATTAATTGAAAAATACCAGTTAACTAGTTTATTGGAGACACCATTTTATAAAAAAACGCTTAATACTCTCCCTTCAGGGTGGCGTGGAAAAGAGTTCATTTTACAAAATAATCTTTTACTTTTTGGCATTCCTAATATAAAATAATACAACGTTATAAAACTGATTCCTTTAATAGAATTTTTTATAAATAACAAACAAACAATGTAGAATCAATTAATTTGTACTTTTTTCTGTTTAATTCCAAAAACAGATATTCTACAAGTAATCTTCACAAATTGAATGAATAAAATATGCAAAAAAATATATAGTTAAGCGTATTATTTAAACAATGTTTGAAAATCGATTCCTTTTTAAGCAAAAAAAGGAGAAAAAGTAAACAGGTAATGATCTACTAATGCATGCGTGACACCAAAATGCTCAATTACGGTCACGGTACATTTTCCAGTACATGCAGAGCCTTCTGAATGGAAAGGGTCAAAATTTCATGGTCATAGGTCGTCACCTGTATAAGTTAAAACATTGTATTTTTCATTTGACGCAGAATTTAGTCATAAACACTTTGTTTTCTATAATTTTTTCTGTATGATATGTACGAAACAAGCAGTTTAAAAAAAAAACTTTTTTAGCTATCAATAGCTCAAAATAGCAAAAAAAATGTTTTTTTAAAGCGTCATAACTCTTGATCTATGAATACCAGAAGATTATATTTGTTTATTCACGCAGAATTTCTGTCCTGAAACTTTTTCTCTAGCACTGGTAACGTAGCTTCAAGGAGAAGTGAAGTATTTTGATGAAACTGAACGCCTCTTTTTCCACAAAAATCCGGTTTCGTTAAAGGACCATAACTCGGCACCTTTTGAAGACAGATGGTTTTTTGCCATTAAATTGTTTAAAATTTCCTCTAGTTTAATTTTGGCGTTGAACATTTTGCTTTAAAATGCAATGGGACGCATCAGTATACGCAAACGCGATTTTTGAACTTTTTTCAAAAATATCTCCGGGACGCAGGGGGTCATTTCTAGAAAGCTTAGAATTTTAATCAGGACCTTTTAGTAAACCGTTTTATCAATAAAACGCGCATCACTTACTTAATACGGTGTTAAAGTTCCAGATGCCTGGACTATCCCCCTTCCCACACAATTCACACATCCTCTTATCTCCAGAAAGCCAGAAGCTTTTATAATCTTCCATGCATCCGCATCTCATTCTCGCTATAAGTTGCTGACTTCCTTGTTCTCTTTTCCCACACAAATATTGCGCTCTCTCCCTAGGCATAATCCACATATAGTTTCTGTTAAACCTTAAGTCTCTTATTCTCTCCTTTCCTGCTTCCTGCTCTTTCTCCGTGCCGTTTCTCTTAACCACCTCAGATACCCTCCTCCTTCCTCGTGTATCCATCTTACTTCAATCATCTGCAATCCATTTGTTCTAAACTACCTTTCCCTTTCCATCTCCATCTTTCCACTCCCACGTATATTCTCTTTCTCCTCTCAACACTCCCTAAACCAGCTTACTTCCCACCTCTTCTAAACAATTTTCTTCATACCTACACGCCCGGTCCCCGTGATATTAGCTTAACTCATTCTTCCTGTCTCCCTCCTAAAAATATAGTTCGCCGTATTCCTTGCCATAACCAGTGTCCACTTTACATACCTTTCCTGTCTTCCATTTACCTCCTCACTTATATTTTACTTACCTTCCACCTATACTCCATAACATAAGACACTCATCACTAGTGAATCGAACAATTCTATTCTCTTTGCAGAATCATCTGCAAACAACCTCTTGTCCATACCTCTGAAACAGGAAGCCCATGTACATAAACTCTTTTACCTTCTGTACCACTTTTTCCCTTCCACTTTCACTACACTCCCTTATCTCTTCTATCTCCTTTCCTGCGCTTTAAACTCTAACCTCTGACCATATCCTGACTCCTCTTACCTTCACTTCTCCTTTCACTTCTGCCACTAACTTACTTTCTATATCCGCGAGTAAAATTACAAAAAGCGTTTGGCTAAACGGACACCCTTGCCTGAACCCCTTAATCTATCTAGAAATCCTCCGAGATTCTTTCCCCTCCTCTCACGCTATCTTTCGTCTCCTCACATATGTCCCTTACCTTTTTGATCAGGCGTCTCTCTACTACCCTCTCTTCCATTGCATCCCAAAACCTCTCCCTACCCACCGAAGGGAACGCGCCTTTTAGATCTACATTTTTATACGTTGTATTCATGAGCGTAAATCCTCTATAATTTTCCCCCTCTATACTTTTTTACTGTCCCCTTCAGCCTCTCCTTTACATCTTATGTGCCAAACAGCCACGCTCCGTTTTCTACCCTGTCCAGCCCTGCCAACTTAGACCTTTTCATCTTCCTTATCTGCTTCTGTATCTCCTCGTCATTCAGCTCATCTCCATCTACCTCCCACGTTCTTCTAATCCTCTAATCAATCCTCTGAATATCTGATCGGTAAAATGAATATTTAAAAAATTCCCTCCCATCTTTACTCTCTATCTTCTCACTTATCCCCGTCCTACGTTTCCTAAACCTATTAATTATATTCCACACGTCCCCTTCTGTCTCAAAACTTCTAAAATCCTATTCAAGATCTTCTTCCTTCTCCCGCGTTCACACATTAGCCAAAGCTCCTGCCTTATTTCTACGTACTCTTTCCTTTCCGCAGCTTCTTCCTTCCACTTCCTGTAATTTATTTTCACCTTTCTCTTCATCACTTTATATCTACTTTCCCACCACGGACCATCATTTTCTCTTTCAAATTCTCCCATATCTCTTCCTCCGACCCCCCCCCCCTTTAAAGCTTACCCTTCCCAACTACTCCTAATACTTCTCTACCACCTTCCTCTTCTATGACACCCTCTTACGTAACGACCCTTTATCCCCATCCTGCCTTCCGTCACACTCCCCTATTATCCATAAACCTAATGGCTGATAGACTGATTCTACTCTCCTTCGATTTCCTTTTGAAGCTTTATCCTTAACAATACAGGTTTTTCCCCATTCTCGCATTAAAGTCTCACCCCCAGTACTCCCCCCTCTCTCTGCTAGTAAGTCTTTCATTCTTTCCCTAATCCTTTTCATCCCATCCTCATTGTGTACAATAGTGCTGCATTTGAGCGAGAAATACGAGAAGCGAGCTTCTCAAAAGAGCGTATATTTCGATCAACTGCCTTGTCAGTGACAAAATTATCATTCGTAAATTAACAAATGTAATAACTATTGTCGTGAAATATTAAAGTATATATGTAGGAGACACAAAAACATAGTACTCAGAGTAAAATTGGATTTCTATTAGATGATATAATTCTTTTATTTTTAATTAGGGTTCCTAAAATATAATTCTCAATAGAATAATCTTCTTTGTTTTCTAGCTCATAAGTTTATTTTTTGTATAGTCTTTGTTGTAAAATTATTTTCTGATTCTGGATTCCTGTGGCCAAAAAAGGCCTTATTTATACCTCCTTTTCAATAAAAATTATTATAATAATGTTTAATAATTTATCAAGCAGCATGTTTCAAAACTCGTTTCAAAAGAACAACATTACGAGTATATTAAAAACAATTTCCGTAGGGTAGAATCGGATTTAAAAAGATTATTTTTTCTTTTATGGTATATTGTTATCATTTCTTTTAAAATAGTTTAAATGCATACCAAAAATGAATCTTTTTACGGGTATTTTAAGAAATTTTAGAGATTTGAAGAGATTGTAGTCTGGGTTGTAGGATATTTAAAATGTCTACAAGGAATTTTAAAGACAATTAAAAAAACTTAAGGAATTTTTAATGATTTTGTGTGTTTGTGTGTTGATTTTGTGTGTGTGTGTGTTTTCTGAAAACACAATAACACAGTAACACAGTAACACAGGAACTTGAAAATGTCGTAAAATCTTGTAGATCTCTTCAACAATCAACCATTCTTGCTCAGTGAGAAGCAAATGGTTCGAACTTTTGGCAAACAACAAAACTAATGGCTTTTTGATTTGAAGCACAAACTGAATCATTTTAAAACTAGAGTTGCAACATAACCCTAATTTATTTCTCCATTGTTCGGAGTTTCTTAATTTATGGTAGTGAAAACTGTCCTCAGTTTTGTAAGTGGCTATTGACTTGTTCTTCGATATCACCGGCGGTTTCCATGTCTTCAATGTCTGTACTATCGCTGACCCTTTCTTCGAGATTTTTATCAATTTCCATACTTCCGTGATTTTCGACTTCTTCCTCGACACTACAATCTTCAAGTTTCAGTTCTTTTAGCATATCATGTGCTGATAGGTTCGGAATATAGGCTTAACATCGGAAATGCTGATTTTCGGAGTCGAAAATTATCAAAAAAGACAATTCTCTTATAAATGTTGTATTTGCAGAAGCGTTGTCTACTGTGACATCTTGAACCTTTTCTTCCAAACAATAATTTGTCACGACTTTGTAAAAAGCTGAAGCGATGTCTCTGCCTTTATGCTCACCATTCAAAGGACAGAAGTCCATAAGAAGTGACTGCAAAACCCAATCATCAGCAATTAAATGCATGATTATGCCATGATAAGACCGACCTCTAATTGAAGTCCAGCTGTCGAGTGTGTACGAAATTTGCGATTTATTCTTTTGCACGATGCGCGCGACAGACTCTTGCATATCGATAAATTGTTGTTTTATCAGAGCTTTGAGTTCGTTGTGTTTATGAAATTTTGCCAGTGGATTTATTTAATAGAAATAATTTTGGGTTTCATCATCATCGAAAAAACTGTACGTTTGATACTTTTTTTCTACCCAGTCGACTGTCTTCTTATTGAGTTGCTCTTGAGCAAAGGTCTATGGAATACAAAAATGAAAGAATTTCAAACTTTAAATGAAGTATCCGTTAATTTTTTGTTTTTAAAAATTTTATAATTGTTCAGGGTTGTGCAAAAATCAAGAAAACCTGATTACTTCAGGCAAGGTCAGACTGTCGGGCTCGCAGCTTGATTTTAATAATTACAATCTACCCATTAGCCCGCATTTAATCTGCAAACCCATATTTAGTCTTCACATTCTTTGTTTTCCTATTTCCGTCTTAATTATTATTATTATTTTATTTCATTAAAAAGTACAAATTTTACTGTGAATTAGTAAAAAGTATCTCATTCACAGTACTTCTCTAATCATTAATTTAGGAACCATATGAATTTCTTAAGAGTTGAACTATGACTGGAATCAGCAGACTTTGACTATGCATAATTAATTCTTCACAAATTCAACAATATGATCTGGAATTATTTACACGAGACGTTTAGAGAAAATACTATGGGGTTTCACAGGTGAACCCTATCCGCCTGCACCAATTTTACTTATCCGTAAATTTTGTTTGAAATTGAAATTCTAAGTGTGTAGAGAAATTTAATAAAGTGAAAATTTAAAATTCGAAAACTTATTTTCGTCATGGGTTTTTTTCAAATTGATAAAGAATATTATAATTTTTAATGCCTGACCAATCCAAAAATCTCGAAAAAAATATTTTAAAACTTTTGAAATTATTTTAACTGTCTCTTTTTTAATTAAAAAAGCGTTAAATAACTGAATAAGTTAAAGAATTTAAAATTGATTTTTTAAGTATTAACTCTAAAAGAATGGTCTATCATTTACTTTTAATATTGAAATACTTTGCAATAAAGATTCGAAGGAACTAAACAAAACTGAAAGTTGAAAAGATCCTGTTTCAAAGATAAAAGCGATATCCTTGTTCTAAAATTGAAGTTCTCTAAAAAGTATTTATTCTTTAAATTAACCTAGGAGTTAAGTCATCAACTGAACTACGGCCTATTTATTTGTTTCAAGTTACTTCAGTTTGTGAGGAAAATAATGTATACATTTCTTCACATTCTTTAATATGCAGTTTCTCCAAATGACGCCTTACTACTGCTTTATTCCCTGCAGTCATTTTAATTGAAACTTCTGTCTGTTTCTTTGAACAACATATTTTACACCGAGAATTTTTAATTTTTCGGCGTCGAAAAATTCCAAAAATTCGTCCAAAGATCTTCCATTCTTCTTTGTTTGTTTACCTATATGGCGCACTGATTTTTCTTGATGAATTGATTGATTACTATATTCTGATATTAAATTATTTATTGTTGAGTTATTTATATTATTATATAGCGATTTAAGATTAAAAATTTGGGTTTTAATTTTAAGATTTTATGATATAAGATAAAGATTATATTCAGATTGTAAGATATAAGAAAAGAAATTTCATTTTTAACAAAGAAAAATACTTCGTTTTTTTTGTTACTTCCTCAACATAGCCAACTGGATCCATATTCGGCGATGGTCTTTAGCGATTTGAATTCTCAAAATTTTTCTCGAAATTTTCAGTATTAGATATTTTTGTGGACTATTGATTTTATTTCACAACCATAAATATATTTACGTTAATGAAGTTTCCGTTGTTAACTAGGACAAGAAACGAGATAGAACAAGATGAGGTGAAACTATAAAAACAGAAGATCATCTTGTATCGTTATTCAACACTTGTGTACAATCACAAACTTATACGTTACCGCCCCTATCTTAAATGCCTTCATTTTCACGTCCTCCCCCTCTCCCCCTGGCTGAACTTCTTGCACTAAACTATCTCTAATCTCTGTTATATTTTTCCCAGAAGCCCTTCCTTTCCTCTTATTTTGACCGCCTCCTAGAGCCTCCACCTGCACATCCTTGGCAACTTTGACTCCACTCTATCCCATTCCTTTCTCTCTAACCACGTCTCTACCAATCTCACCACATCAAATTTCTGAATGTATAGAAATCCTCATCTTTCTACACTACATCTGCTACGTTGCAGTACAACACCTTTAACATTCTCCACCCTGCTTTACTCCCACCCCCTACTTCCCACGAAACAAATTCCCCTGTACTTCCTTTATCATATCCTTCTCCTTGTCCCATATACACATTTACTTACCTACTTTTATTTTTCGATACTTTACCTTCGCCACTTTCCCTTCACTCCTCTCCCTACTAGCCCTGTCGTGTAGCATTCTCTGTACATCCCTTTCCTTCATCGTTAAATTCCTGAACACGAAACTACTTCGCTCCCTTGTCAACCTAATATCACTTTCCATATTTTACCAATCCTATCCCACAAATACAATGAAAATAAATTTTTATGTACCCAATTCACCTCTACACAGCGCACCTCACCTCCTAGGCTTCCACCCTCACACTTCACTCACACCTTCTACACAAATTTCGTACAATCTTCTCACTTTCTGTCACGGAACACTTTCTCACTATCGTCACCAATATGCAAGTCTCTCATTTTAATCTAAAGTAACTGATTAACGAGCTCGACCTTTCTTTTTGGTCCCTTAAAGAGTGTGTCAAAACAAAATCCAACCCGATTATTCTTTTAAAAGTCAACCGGTATACATGATGAAAACGACGACGACATGCAAACAGACAGGCACCGACATAGAAACTATTTCTTCTGAGTCAGGGGGCCTCCAAACGTTGACATTTGATGGAATCCAACAAATCAAATTTGAGCAATTTTGTCGGGCATGTTCACAAAATCGTTCGAGCTGGCAAATAAATATACGTGTTTTTTTTCAAAAAATATATTTTTTTTAACTCGCTCCAACCATTTTTATGTCTTATGGAGTTTAACATGTAAAATGTGTCCTATTTTAACTTATTTGATTTTGGCCAGGAAATTATAAGTAAATTTAGTGGGTCTTTTATATGTTTATTCACTTATCAGTGAATATTGCATTTATCGCATTCTTATGTCTCAGAAATATTCTCCAAAAGTTTTCGGCATATCAAAAATGGCGTAAAATGGCAATGTTCGGAAGTTCGCTGTTAGCCTTAGATATGCCTGTGTAACTTGACATTTTGAAGAGGCATTTTGAAAACTATTGAAAACAGATTCTTAAACAAGTTCAAATTACATTAATAAAATAGTAAGAAAAGCTTATAAAGAAGTTCAAATTTAAGTTAAACATCGGCTTAAGGGACTGCAAGTGGATAATTTGTTACGGCAGTAAACAAAAGTTGACCCTCGGTTGGGTAGCTCATTGTGCACTAGGGTGGCTCAAAAACACACACACACACATATATATATATATAGATTTGTACCATCCTATTGTGAAGCGTACTTGCAGTGGTCGCGATCAACGGCATAGAAAATAAGTTGACTGGCAGAGTAATAAAAAGTTAATAAATTATAGCTGCCCTCTGGGTCAAATCTGCAAGATGTTTTTAGGTTTTCTCTACTTTAAATCCGAAAACTTTAAAGCCTCAGAGCGAGTATTAAAAATATTTATTACTTTTTATTTGTTTTTGAATATGAAATAACACGTATACATTTGTCTGAAAAAACGATTTGGTTAACATGCTCGTTGAAATTTTTCAAATGTAATTTTTGCGGCCACCCTAGGCTCAGTTTTCGCATCAAACCCATACCTTTTCATTGAGATAAGAATATAAAATTTATGAGTTCTCTTCTCTTATAAACTGATTAAAATGGAAATTAGCTGTCAAGTTTTATGTTAACGTTAACGTTTATGTTTTTTTATTTATGTTAACGTTTTATGATGTACAATTAAAATGGAAGAATTTATCGTCAAGGAATTAGATTACACGGAATAGTAAGAGTCTTAACTTTCGAGATCACAAGCATACTGAATACAAAGTACGTGAAATTTTTAATTATTCTAGTACTTCCTAGAGAATAAGTTAAATTTTGCACTTATTTAAATTAGTAACTAAATTTTATTTAATAATCAGTTATTCTTACTGTTTACTTGGCCCTCACAGCATGAGATCTCTGCAGGATATGCTATTTATCTCCCGGGATACCATAGGCATATCCCAGGAGATGCTAAGGATGTTGCGAATAATATCGTACAGAATGGAAATCTCAATATCCTTGAAATTTTTATTATAAAAACTGCGCAATTTAAAGGTGACAGACATAAGAACACCCAACTTCTGAATTTTCAAAAAGTGGCTTGTCTTTTTACATTCTCATCCTAATGAGAAGATATTGGTTTTATGTAAAATTTGATTTGCTGGTTTTCACCAAATCTCCATGTTTTCAGACCCCCTGAGTCAGGAAAAATGATTTTCTCAAAGGGGTCTGTCTGTCTGTATTTTGTAGTCTGATAATCTGATAACTTTTAAAAAATTGATCAAATGGGATTCTGTTTTTTTCATAATTTTTTATGGCCTTAAAAGAAAGAATAAGTTCGTTAACTGGCTATTTCTAATCAAAAGTAAGAGCATTTTTCACATTTTTGAGACAATTTTTGTCGAGATGTAAAAATGTTCGGTATGGCTATTCATATTACTTGAAAACTCTAACTCTAATTTAAAGCCAAACAGAACTCGATTCCTTATGAAAAACAAGCATTGGTAAGTATTGGATCCAGTACATTTTTCTTGAGAAATTATTAACTTTCAGATACCCATTCGCGAAAAAAGTATTATAGCCTATACTTACGGATACTTTTTTTCGTAAGGGATATGAAAAAAAGTCTAGAGGAAAAAGCGTTGCTTTCTAAAAGGCCTACAATATTATCATAACAACTTCTTGAATTTTTTCGAAAAGTTGAAAATTCAAATTTTGATCGCACAAAAATTAATCAAAAATTCCATTTTTCGACCAAACTATGTAAGATACAAAAAAAAATTAATCTGATAAAATTGCGTACCATAAAAAGATCTATAAATTTGTTGCTGATTACTTTGTTTTAGGACACGTAGTTTTTATTTTATTTATAAGAAAAACACAATGCTAAGAAAAAAGCAATGATACAAAAGATGTTTACCTAAAAAAGAGCTATAAATTTGCACTAACTATCTTTTGATAAAATTCAAAAAAACAATAATAATAAAAAAATTTAATTTTGGGACAAAACACACAACCTATGAAAAAAATGAATGGACAAATGTTGCTATTCCGAAATAGAGAAAAAACTCATCCAAATTTTTCATAAATGATTTCTAGATAGGACACGTACTTTCTGTTTTATTTGTAAAAACACCTTTAAAAATAACAAAATTACATTTTTGTACACGCCACATAAGCTACGAAAAAAATAAGACAGAAGTTTTTCATCCGAAAATTAGCTACAAATTTGTTATTAATTATTTTTGGTAGAATGCGCGGTTTTCATTTTATTCGTAAGCAACAATATAAGGAATAAAAAAATTACATTTTTTGACAAATGGCGAAAGCTATGAGAAAATTAAGTGAACAAAACTTTGTCTTTCAAAAAAGAGCTGAAATTCGTGCAAATTTTTCATAAATAATTGTTCGATAGGACGCGCAGTTTTTTTTAATCGTAAAATATAATATTTAAAATAAAAAAAATGATTTTTTTTGAAAAACAACACAACGTACAAAAAAAAAATTATTAGACAAAGGTTTCTCACCTGAATAGGATCCAAAAGTTTGTTATTAATCACTTTAGGTTTGGACAAGTAAATTTTCTTTTCATCGCAAAAATTAGATTAAAAATAAAAAATGAGATTTTGGAAACAGGAAGCGAGAGATGAAAAAAAAGAGAAAACCCATTTAACCAAAAAATATAAAAAAACTTGTTATAAATTCTTATTATAGAAATATATTAAAAATAAAAAAAAAAACTTTTAGGAAAAAGCACGCAAGCTACAATAATATTTTAATAAACAAGATTTTTCGCCTAGATTATTTCTACAAATTTACTAAATAAACAAATTAAATTAATGAAAAAACGACACAAATGTCAATAAAATGTTTCATAAAAATTTTCTAATTATGATACGCATTTCTTTAATTAATAAAAATAAGGAGACGAAAATATTTTTATTTTAATACAAATGCATATTATGATCTGTAATAGTATACATTTATGGAATAGCTATACATTATTCAAGGTAACCAAAAATTAAATATAATGCAAAATAAGAAACAAATAATAAAGTAACCATTAAAAATGAAATTTTTACTTTATTTTGCAATATCTGAATAAGTAGCCCCAGACCGAAATACATAAATAAACATAAAATACATTCGATATAATAGAGTTGAATATAATGCAGAAAAGTTCGCATTTTCGACGAAATCTAGTGCAATGTTCAAGATATGTGATGAGAATGTGCTCGTTAAAGCCGAAGGAGCTTTAACAAAAGAGAATTCGTTAGTGGAAGCTTCTAATGTGTCCCCTAAGGGTTTACATTTTTCATTCACCTTCTTCCTATTCCTTAACACACCTC
>JAAAKG020075369.1:3105-17075 GCA_010014905.2 Druon quercuslanigerum
GTATGTGTGTTGCGGTTCTGCTTTGTTAAGTTGGCTTTCAATCAAGATGTAGTGGGGGGGGGGGGGGGGGGGGGGGGGGGGGGTGGGGGCAAATGACAGACTTTCGATTTCTTATTATTTGCAACGGGAAACCTGTTCCTCATGCTGAACAACCAATGTCTATTTTTTAAAATAATTTTTTAATATTATTTAGAGGTGGCGCCATGCTTTCAAAGTTTTCGGTTAAATAATCGATCGACGTTCATAAAATCGTCAACTGTCCAAGGAAGTATTAACTCTTCCTGGGCGCCTTTGTTACAGTAAGCGGATTATGGGGAGGTGTGCGACGGAGTTACCTGCGAATTTTATTATCTTGGGCTCAGGTTATCGGAATGGACAATAACATTTTAAAGGTTTCTTCTACCTGTACTAGGCTACTGGCTGCTTTTCTGATCTTTTAAACATTTTCAACAAGAGGATTTGTTTCAAATGCATAGATCTGACGGGTTCAAAAAACCAAACTGTTCGTTAAAAAATGTTGAATGATTCAAACTTTAAGTGTTTAAAAAATTTAAAATAATTATTTGTTTAAACAATTTTGATAAAAAGTTAATTTCTATTGAACATTTTTATATCGATAAAACATTTTATTAGTTAAAAAACGTTTAATGATTCAAACTTTAAATTTTTAAATAATTGAAAATAATTATTTGTTTAAACAATTTTTATAGAAAAGTATTTCTTATTGAACATTTTTATCGATCAGAACATTTTATTGGTTTGCAAATTTTTTTATGCTTCAAATTTCAAATGTTTAAATAATTAAAAATAATTATTTGTTTGCAAATATTTTCATTGTTAAAACAATTCATTAGCTCATATAATTCATGTTTACTGTATTTACTATTGGGATACATATTTCGAGTTTTGTAGATATAGATGGACCATATAGACCATTCATGGATGGGCCGAGGCAACACGCCCACCATAAAATAAGTAATTTATGGACTACCTGAGTCGTTTACGGACAATTCATCTCTGGTTTTTGGTAAACATCAGATTGAACAAAAATTTAAAGTTTACGATTTTCATAAGGTTGCATACGGAATCTATGAGCAACAACTGTTGTAATTTTCAGCGATAAAAAACAATTATTAGGGCCTAAAACGATCTCATAAAAATCATGGTCTTAAGCAAAAACAGCCATGTTTGAGACTTGAAAAATAATCCTAATAATAATTTTTTTTGTATATTTTTTTGTAACTCACTTTCTTCATTACTGAATAAGGAGTTTCCAAAATTTCATTAAATTCTTTAAATAATTCAAGTGTTAGCTTTGAGCATGAAGAAAAATGGACAGTTTTCTATAAAGTCCATAAGAAATTAATAACCTCGGTGATACCTCTAAATATTATTTAAAAATTATTTAAAAAAATGGAAATTAGTTTTTCAGTATGAGGAACAGGTTTCCAGTTGCAAATAGTAAAAATTCGAAAGTATATATTAATTAACATTGATTTCTTTACTGATTTTCCATTTAACACAGGCGCAATAATGGTGCAGGAATTCTATGATCTTTATTATTTTTTTTTTTTAATTACTTATTATCTCCGCCACTTAATTAGGATTAAAAAACGAAGGACAGAAAAGGCATTCTTATGGGTTCAAAACCTTTAATACCTTTTAATGCAAAGCTTCTTCCCGGTAATAGCTCGAAAGAACTTTCTTTTTTCTTTATAAATTTAAAAATACAACAGTTACGCAACTTTTTATGTATTAAAATTTGAGTTTTCTGGGGCGCGTGTATTCCAGCACTCTGTTATTTTTTTAAATTGTTCTTTTCGCCATTAAATAGAGTTCATTAATAGCTGAAAGGTACATCATTGTTTTTTTTGTAATTAAAAAATAAAAAACTTATGCAAGGTTTGATATATTAAAATCGGATTTTATAGGGAAGCGCTTTTCTTTAGCAAAGATTTTTCTCGGAGATTAATGCTTCTTTCATGATTGTCGTTTCACGGTTCGATAAAAGTTAAAAATACCTGGAATTTTTTTCGAATTTGTTGGTTTAAATTAATTGCATAAAAGCTAGATTGTTTCTTATGCTTATCGTAAAACTTTGGTTCTGGCAAGTATGCTTGTATGCAGTGTCGCCCTTCATTTATTTATGCACATTTTCTTTTTTCTCATATTTGATTATTAATATTACATGACATACATGACTCTTCGTGAATCAGAAAATGTTGTGCGTTTTGACATATATCTCTTCTATTTACGAGATTCATTATACTGTAATCAGGTTCTTTATTCAGTTGCGCAAAGTTATGTAATCAATTAGGTGTCTTGATCCTCTAGGTTAAGAACAGAGGTAGTAGGTTATTTAAGGATCCCAGATCCTGTTTGTAAACAACCGAGAGATAGGGGGATTATTAGGGATCCCAGATTCTCTAGATCTAAGACCGAGAGTTAGTAAAGTAAATAGCGATACCAGATCCTCTTGATAGAGAACCGAGAGATAGTAGGTTAATTAGAGATCCCCGATACTCCTGGTAGATAACTAAGAGATAGGGAATGATTTGAGATCCTAGATCCTCTAGATTGAAGAATAAGTTAGTAGGGATTCCAGTTCCATCTGTAAGAGGACCGAGAGGTGGTGAGATTGTAAAATCCCAGCTCCTCTTGTTAGAGGGCCGAGATGTATTGAAATAATTAGTATTAGGGATCCCAGATGCTCTAGTTAGAGGAACGAGAGGTATTAAGCTAATTGGGGATCCTAGTTCCTCTTGACAGAGGACAGAAACTACTTATAAACGAAGAAGTCAGTTTTTATCTTGCATGCCCTAAAATGCGTAGGAGAATTTCGGCTCGATTATAAAATACGTGAAAAAACTAGCGTAAAGTTATTGAGTGCAACAGCTGTTATGAAAACCAAACTTTTGACTCGCTTGCACTTATGTAAGGTCTACTTTCAAAAACTGGCTTGAGCTAACTACTGAATTTCGAAGTAAGGAATTCGGATTTATGCTTTAGCTGAATTTAACGTCCCGTACACTGAAACGTCTAACGTTTAAGGTAGAAACTGTGCAATTAGTTTTCTGTAATCTTTTAGTTATTATTTACCGTGAGTAAAAAACGCAAGCCCATATAATAACGTTTATTTAAATATTCTACCTTTAATTGAAAAATAAGATAACTCTGTTGTCCCAGAGCATAACTTATTAAGTAAAATTTGCCATAGAGGTTACATCGTTGCATTCAGTGAACAAAATATTCCTCTGGAGGATTTTTATTATATTAATTAATGATACTTTATTTTAGCTGTTCCTTCACTGGACTTTAGTTCTATACGAATCCCAGGAGCATCAACAAGTCGACTTCCCGCAAGTTCTCGCAATCTTTCTGGCCAAAGAGTGCAAAATCCTCGAAGTGAAGATGATCCTGCGATGATCAGAGATATGTTTCTAGCAAATCCTGACCAACTGGCATTGTTAAAGCAGAATAATCCTAGATTAGCTGATGCTTTACTTTCTGGAAATATTGGTAAGTTAAAGTGACTTTTTGTCTGCTCCTTTCAAGATCACTTCTATTTGTGCTTAGCCTATCCAGGTAAAAATCCACCTTGGAATCAAAGTGGAATTCCCTGTAAAATTTGGATGGTTAATAGAAACGATCCACGTGGTATTTGAAGTATATTTTCTTGTGGAATTCCGTATGGAACGTTGAACATAATTTTAAATTGAAAATATCTCGTAAACCAAAAGAGATACACAAAACTGGATGGTGGTTTTAAATTTTGAGTACTTAGTATACTACATTACTATTTTCGTTCCATAATTCTAGAGGTAGTTTTACTGTTTCAATTTAGAACCCGAATTTGAAATTGGAAATCGACATAAATTGTTTCAATTTAGCTCCCAAAGTTCACATGAAAATCCATATCAATTGCTTAAATTTATAAACTGACTTTCACGTGCATTTCTTTAATCTGCGTGGAGTCATGCTTTGTTTTCCACGGGGAATTCCACGTAAATTTTTTTTCCTAGGTGTATGTTTCTTCATCTAACAAACCGTTTTTATAAAGCTCCACTGCAATTTTCTATGGTATATTTCTTCGACTGTCTTCCCCTGTCACGCTTCCCGTGAATCCAAATTGTCTGCGGTTTTAATACGAAATAAGAGTAGGTAATAAGTGCGGAAAAACTCTTCAAAAGTTGAAAATTCAAAATAATAAATCCAGTTGCATATTGATTTCTGTTTTTTTATCAGTGTTCGATAAAACTCATATTTTCAGTTTAATTTTATGGTATCTTGTAAAAACGATACGCTTAATATTTAGTTGTTTACCTCTCAACTATATTTGGCTTGAAAAATGTGCATAAATAAAACTTTTGTTCCTCTAAAGTATACAGACTTAATGTATTAAGCGTTTTTTAGGTTTCTGTCAAAAACAAAGAGTGGTGAGGTTTCGAGGGATGTAGTATTCAATTAAAGTAAATTCGAACAGAAATTAAAAAAAGGAAGTGACAATTTTGTAGAGTATAATAAGTATTTAATAAATAAAAACAAAAATCAGTAAGCTTTTAAAATATAAAATTTATGAAAACTATGTAAATAGTAGTTGTGTTACCGTTATATTGTTACGTAAAACATTAAGTTAATTTTATTTATTACCTGGACGTGCAGAAACATTTTGTTTAAAAATGTGTGAATGTTGGGCAGCACTCTTCTTTACTCGACTGTATGTCCTAGAGTGAAGTTATATTAATATAACCCTAACGTGTAATAACGAAACATTTCTTTGAAGATGGAGTTCTTATATTATATCTCATTGCTTATGATCTTAGTTTTGTAAAGTAAAAATTATGATCAACTGAATTTTGTGACCTACAGTACTGTTCAGGAGTATGAGGACACTTAAAAACAAGTTATTATTACACTATTAAGCCGTTTCCCTTTCGGGGTAGGCGTGACTCACTCGGTGGGGAAGGAAGTAGTGTGAGGAAGGGGTTATAGAATTTTTTGATTCATATAGAATTCTCGTGTTATTTATTTAAATAACACGATCGTTCCCCAACACTGATCCGACCCAAGTTGCTGATCAATCTCTGTAGCAATCACCCTAAGTGAAGATCCTCACGAAGTCGTCATGTGAGATTCCCTACTTGGGTCCATTAGTATCCAAGGTCTTTTGTTTCAGGCGTCATTCACTCTACTGACACTCTTATTATTAACTATTTTCCGCCATACTTTTCTGTCATGGCATACCTGTCTAGCTTCTTTAACGTCCATGCATCACTTTTTTTCAATCATCTGGGACTTTTCCTATTTCGATGCATAAATTTATCAATTCGCACAGTCTATGTGGTATGTACTCGCCACCGTGTTTAAGCGTTTCAGCGTTAATACTGTCTACCCCGGCAGCCTTACCATTTTTCAAGTTCTTGATTATATCCCTAACCTCAGTGAACCAGACTTTCTTAATTCAGTTTTCTAACCTATTGTGTTCTACATTGCAGCTCTGGTGCCCTATAACTTCATCTACAAATAGCCCCCAAAAATGGTCTCTCAAACTGTCTAGTATCCTGTCTGCATCATATAGCATTTCCCCTTTACTATTTCTCATGTTGACAAATACTGTACTTTTATTTCCCTTCATTTTTTATAAAGCAGTTTCTTGCAAGGAAAAGTTAATAAAATTTAGGTTATATAAAGAAAATAAAAAATGTTGGGATATTTATAAAATTGTCAAAAATATTTAGAACTTGATCGAATTGTTTATATTTACGTTTTTGGGGTCTTTGAAATAAAATCTGATGTTGTATTTAAAAAATTCAGTATGGCGGACATAAATTATTAAAAATGTTTGTATGCTAATAAAACTGATTATACGTGTGTTATTGGAATCGTTGAATCGAAATCTGATGTTGGATCCGCCATTTAGAATTTTGAAAATACAACGCCAGACTGATTGAGCGAACCCAAAAACCTAACGCTTACCCATTTTACCAAGGCACGAACATTTTTATTAATTAGTGTCCTCCATATTGAATTCGACATTTTGAATTTTAAAAATCCAACATCAAATTTGAACTCAGTGGCCTCAAAAACTTAAATACCTTCAATTTTATCAATGTTCGATTATTTGTAATAATTTATGTCTGTCGCAGTGGATCAGCAATTTAAAATTTAGGAAATTCAACATCATATTTGAAATCAGCGGCCACGAGAAACATAATATACTTAAGCACAGTAAAATGGGATCACGTTAAAAAATTTTCTTTTCAAATGCCCTCATATATGTCATGGTGCAAAAGTGGCAATACTCTTTCTGCCCATATATATGTCACATTGTTGCATCGCCGTTAATAAGTATCGCAGATTATAATATACATTATATACAACTTACCGAACTGAATCGTAACTCCGTTACAGTTTACTTACTTAAGACTGTAACCAAATTATTATAGTTCATACGTGTAACGAAGCTGCAGAGAAAATGTTACATTTTTTATGGAACTGGACCATCTTCATTCCGTAAAAGTGTCCCTCAACATTGTTACTTTTCAATTATAGATCCCTCAACAGTAAAATTTGTTATATAACCAGGTATAACAACGTCACCCCTTTGCTACGGAGCAGTTACATCACGTTTTTTCTGTGAACATACAAGCTGATACTTATTTTTCACTATCAAATTTTTCAACTACCAGGAACTAGGGAAAATAAAACTACTGCTTAATGTTTGATTTATACGCAAAAATATGGTTCTAACAAAACTTATAATAGATGTTCTTACTCAGAAGATTTTAGTGAATCAAAATCGACCATAAATTTTAATATTATAGAATTTTAAGATCCGCTTACGGGACCCCATAAGGGATTTAAGTACTACTTGACATCCGGTTGGTTAAGGACGTGTCGATTCGATCTGCTTCAGCTCCTTCAGTTTTTGCTACGCCTACAGTTGGTATGGCGTCGAAGTGTTTTTGTCCGATTTGTTTGTCTCTTTTAACGTTTCTTTAACTCATTTAATTAATTATAATCGTACGCTAATGTTGGCAGCGCAAAAAAGACTTTTGATAAACTTAAAAAAAGGCAGATTGATTACGTCTGCGAGGAATATAATTCTTTGACTACTGGTTTCAAACCTGTTTGAAACCTTCAAACCTTTGACTACTGGCAGTGAATACTAACTCTGGTGCCAATAATGAGATCAGTAATCCGCTGGGCTCATATTCTCTCGGGCCTCGTAATTCTCGGTAATTGCGCAGTTTCGTGAGATTTTAGCGATATTCAGTCAATTCGAAATCCGTTAAACGTATTTTAACGAAAAGCTAAACTCCAACCTTTTGGAAATGAAGAATGACCTCTCCAATAAACACATGTCGCATAGATTTTTTGGAAGCCTGCTCTGTAGCGCAAATGCTACTCCTACCTAGGTATATGTATTTCTCTCATTTTTACTCTGCATCATGAATTAATCTTTTTTATTTGAATAGAAAAGTACTTAAGTATCTTTATGCTATTTCTTAGACACTTTGGTGTTACTTACTTAAACATTTATAATAAGTGTACAGCCATTTACAATAAGTGTATATGCTTCAGAATCATGATCGGTTTCAATCAGACGCTTTAATGTGTATTTACGACGATTTTAATTTAGCCTTGCGTCAACTTTCCAAATTAACGACTTTTGTGCATAATATGCATACAGTAAGTATTGTAACGGCTATTGCTTTTCCAATTTTCTAGATACTATTTAGTTTTCGTATTATTCGTATACAATGGTGTTATGGTATTGTTATTGCTTGTGTATTTGATGTCTATTGGTAAAAATACCTTCAGCATTTTGAAGTTTTTTATACCGTATATGTATATATCTTCAAATAGCAAAGTTTATCTCATATTTAAACTAGTAGCTTTAAATCTTGATTTTGGTGTTTTTAAGAAAAACTGTATAATATTGGGCTTACTTTTTTTTCTCAAATACCTTAACTGTTCTAATACCATCCCAATATTCACAGCTCTCTGGAAATCCAGATATCAGGTTACTAAATTGTGTCCACTTTTGTTGAGAATTTGTCTAGAGATCTAAGCCATTGCTTTCGACATTGTTAATTATCTTTTTAGTATCTTCCTTACTTGTATTCATTACCGAATTTATCATTTTAATTGTAATCACTTAGTTTGGGGTATGTTGATTATGCTTCATGGTCTTAATTATTTTTTACGCGTGCTTCGGGAGCTTCTTATTTTCAAATTGTTTTTGTATAAAATGTTTCTCTTGGTCGCACTTGGCACGTTTTGTAGAAGTCAAACGTTTTCTGTTTGTGAGTCCTGGTGAAATCCAAATATACCTGCTAGCCTCATTGCAATTGACAACTATTCGCTCTTTCGAAGAGACAGAGATGAGAGAAGGGATGGTGGAGTCTGTCTTTTTCTGTATAATAGTCTAAGTGGAACTGTGGTTAGAGTGAGTCCAGTGGAAACTTATCCAACGACTGAATATCTCTTTGTTAAGTTAAGTCAACTTCTTTCGGTGTTTTAGTGAGAGTTGTTTATAAACCACCTAATGCCACCTATGTCACAGAGCTTGAATCGGTAATTTGTTTACTTATTCCTAATTTTAATAGCATTATTCTAATCAGAGATTTTAACGCTAACATAAATCTCGCTTCCAATCATACTGAATATCTAACATCTTTGGTGTACTCTTCAGGACTCTCGATTGCACCTCATGATTCCACTCACCGTACTGATCGTTTAAGTACTTGCATTGACCTAATGATTGTAGAAGATATTGATAAGTCTGTGTCCTACGAATAGCATGCTATACCTTTTCTCTCTAACCATTATTTGATTAACTTTATCTTTAAATTTTACTATAATCTAAATTCAAAACCATGTATCTGAACATACATTACTCAAACATTTAATGACTTACGATTGGGAGAAAATATTAATATTAGATACAGATATTAATAATAAAATCGACGCTCTGACTAATTACCTAGTCTCCGCATTTAACCAATTTTTCTCCTCTAGACGTTCCTAAACATCTTAATACAGCAGCCCCCGAATCACATCTGGAATTAAAAGTCTGACGAGGGAACGTGAGGGCAAGCGCAGACTTGCAAAAAGAATAAAAAGCAGTAGAATACTAGCTCAATTTCGTAAACTTAGGATCCTAGTTGAAATTGAGATTATGGATGCATTTAATCAATGCAGTTATAACTTTAGCTACCTCCACTCGGATACTTTTGGTGAAGAGTCTTATCTTGACCTATTTTGACTATAGCTGTTTAGTATATGATTATTTGACCGAGGATTTAATCTTAAAGATTCAGGGTGCGCTAGGTGTCTTTCCGTTTGTTCTACATTTTGCCTAAACACGAACACATAACTCCATAATACCTAAGGCTGGTCTGCTTAATGTTGCCAATAGAAAATTATTTGTTATAGGTAATTTTCTCTATACTCGTTTTATGAACCAAGCTCCTAAATATCCATAAGATTCCTTTTCACAGAACGTGTCAGCTTCAACGATCATTTATAGTAATAGGTGTCCCGTTATGGAAGAAGGTATAATACTCCCAACTCTTGAAATTACTAACTGGTAAAAATCATATTTAAATTTCCAACATTTTTCTTTCTACCTTGAAATGCACAAGAGCTACTAATTAAACATTTAATGTAAATAACTATGCTTTAATCTCATAACTATTTTGATACGAATTCTGAGGTTGATTCGATTTATTTATTTTAAGTAGTTTATATATTAAATTATAAGATTAATCAAGTACTCTGCCGATCAGTGCTTGCACAAATTTGTAATGGCATTGTATTTTCTTGTTTCTGAGAGGGTTGTCTAGCCCTAGGGACTTTCTTTAATAAATACAAAATAAATATTCTTATTACCCTACATAATCGATTTAGCAAATTGAGGTATCATTACGGCGACATTGCTACAATATTGCATCATCATATTGTCTATGTTTTAGGAATGTCACAGAAATATTGCTGCAATATATATTGTTAAGTTCATAAACAATGTTAAGCCAAATGTATCAAAACCAGTGGTGTCAGGGCGCAGGTATCTCTGGCATGCGCGGTAATTAATTTTGTGTATTTTTAGGCTATGGAGGTTATTTTTTTGCAGAGTTTTAAAAAAAAGTAATCGCAGAAACAAAAAAGAATTCTATTTTTTACCTCATGTCTTTAAAATAAGACTGAGGAGCTTGTAATTTGGCATAGACTAATTTTTGGTCACAGGCTACTATCTAGCACATTGCGCTCAATTTAAGCCAGGGCCAGTTTGCATATGCTTTTTCGGCTACACCCTTTAATGAATTTTAAAAATTTTAATTTTATTAATTTTAAAAAACCGAAGCGCACGCATTAACATATTAATTTTTTTTTTAATATCTTTCGAATGTGCTACGTTCTCGGCACCAAGTGAAAATAGATATTGAATATATGCAGTATATTTCAGTTATTCAGAACTTATGAGGTCATCCACTCTGAAAAAATGTACTTTTTCAATTAAGAATCGGTAGTTCTTTTAATATAAAACCCCTGGCGAGATCAAAAGACATACATGACAGATTTTCAAAGTGTGAAAGTCGTTAGAGTATACGGGTATGTTTTCATTTTCCACGTTCTTTGGGTTCTCTTCTTTCAAGCTTAAAAGAAAAAAGAAACTGCCAAGCTGATTTCGTATCCAAAGCCAAAAAGTCAAAATTCAATATGGCCAATACCATCTGAAAGTTGTAAAGTAAACTGTTATGAGGGTTATGAATTTTTTGGGTCTAATATGCAGATGAATAATCACTAAATGTATAATGTTTATAGATTTCTAAATGCTGATTTCCAACTCGTCCACAAAATTTTATCAGAATTTTAGGTTTTGTAAGAGAAATGTTATCATTGCTCTTCCATATTAAAAAGCATCATTTTGAAGTTTGAAATTTGGACTTCGGATGTCATATCGGTTTTGTTTTACAATTTTAATTCAACATTTTGAATTCTGATGTTTTTATTGGGATTCGGCATGACAAAACCTATTAAAACATATGTGCAGCATGTCGAATTTAATAGCGAAGCAGATTTTTAAGGACAAAAATGTTTTTGTATCTCTTCATCGTATTTTTAGTCTATTATATGGTTATTCATCTACAAAAGATACTGTGATTCACCTACATTTTGTTATATCGTTTGTTGTCGGTGAGTTGAGTCCCCTTCGCTTTTATTGTAAATTAGCAACGTAAAATCGTAGATGACATGCTTCTCTGCGCAATGTAGGTGGTAAAACGTCAAATGACAAAGTAAGTAAAGGGAGAGACCTCCATGAATGTGGTGTAGAGGAAAAATTGTTTCACAAGAGTAAAAGAAATTGGTTGTGGTGGTTTGGGCATGTTCACTGAATGAAAGAAGAACAAGTGACAAAAGAAGAATGTGGACGTAAGGTAAACGATAGCCTATTCAGACGAAGACCGAGGAAAGAACCGTTCGCAAGTGTGAATAAGACCCTGAGTTTAAAAGATATAAAAATCAATAGAAGCACAAGAGCTTCTATGAGGAAATATATGGCCGCAAAGGAAGTTAAAGAGGTATGTCAGGACAAAAAAGTATGTCGACAACAAGTTGATAAGAAATGCATGATCAAGAGTGCCAGTGGAGTGAGTTCAGAGAAGATACTGATTATATCATCCGCCTCAAGGTGTTTTGCGAGAACCTCATAAAGTCTGAAAAGGAATGTCTGTCAATCATTGCGGAAGAGGTGAAAAAAGCACTGGGGGTTACGAAGAACTTTTCCGCCTAAACAAGATTTTTGGAAGAATTAAGCCTTTGTGAAGAGAGATGTACGAACAACGTGACTCGGCAAAAGGTGTAGCAGGCTGCAGAGATAACCTGCTAATTGACAACGAACAACGTAACCTGCCATAGGGGTGTCTTTCAAGACATCGTGAGTCCTCTGTATTTTTGCGTCACACTTCTTCACGAAATTCTTCTGAAACGAAACTAATAATCGCGAGCATAAGGTCACTCATGTATTTTATATGGATGACCTAAAGATCTATGCTTTTGGTAGGAGCAAATTTCAAAGTGCTTTAAATATCGTGAAGAAGTACACAAGAGAGATTTGTATGACCTTTGCATTTGACAAATGTGCTAAAAATCATCTGAATAAAGGACAGATAATTGATGTTTCCGAGGACCCTGATCTTGTGGACATACTTCAGATCCCACATTCCGTAATTCCCTGCCGAGTTGCCGTGTAGGTCACCCCCCTTCCATGGAGGGGCAGACGGAGAAGGAGGCTGTCAGGGAGTTGATAAGCTTGATCAGGGGATTTTGGGAAGGGGTAGGGAGGGCTATGGAGGTGGGGAGAGAACAAAGATATTTGGGAGAGGGTAGAGAATATGATAGAAGAGAAATTGGGAGAGCCTAGGAATGAAAAGGAGGAGAGAGCGGATACGAAAAGGATAAGGGGAATGGAGAGAAAAGCGCATAGGGTGGGTTGAAATCAAGGTAGGGAAAGTTAGGCTGGAGAAGAGAAACGAGAACGAAGTGGCGGTTGTGGAATTGGCGAGCTGGGAAGAAAATTTTGGGGGTAATGCGAAACAAAAATAGGATTACGGATAAGAAGGTTTTTATCGATTACGATTACGGTGAAGTTCGGGTGTAGGAAAATAAAAGTAATTGAGAGAATGTGGGTATGGGGCGAGGAAAAGGAAGTGTTGAAAAAAGTGCCGAGGTACTTGTTTCGTTGAAAGTAGGGAGGTGGGAATAAAGCATGCATGTGAAGTAGTAAAGGTGCTATAGTGGAACATAGCATGGTAAAAAAAAATATGAGGATTTCTGTGGGTATATCCATAAATTTTACATTATGGGAATGCTAAAGACACTGGATGGAGGATAGAGGGTGGGCGGTGGCGAATGTTATAACAGGGGTCGGAGGGGGAGAATACACATACGTACGTAAGGTAGGGGTATCGGTGATAGCCTATGTAGTCGTGAATGAATTTTCAAGGTTGATTTTTATAGTAAGGAAACGTGTTTTGTTATTTAAATAGACGAAATGAAAAAGTAAATTTTGCTACGTTCTGTGATAGTCTAATCGAACAGGGTGACGTTTTTGTTAGAAAATAATTTTTTTTATTAACATTCTATTAACATAGTTTCAAGAAAGAAAGTTTCCTGAGTTGGCTTGTGTTTAGATTTTTCGTTAGATTCGTTAAAAGTTACACTGTTAAAAATTTTGGCCTGAAATTTAATGCATTTGTGTGTGAAGCAATTATCATATACAAGTATCTTAATTCTACAACACGTTTGTATGAAAATACAAACACTTTTATGTATGAATTTCCAAACACACTTGTTTGAAACTTCATACATTTTTGTATTAAATCTCGCTAACATATTTGAAAATTCAAACACTTTTGTGTATTAATTTTCCAACACATTTGTTTGGAATTTCATACATTTTAGTATTAAATCTCACTAACTTAGTTGAAAATTCAAACACTTTTGTGTATGAATTTCCAAAGACGCTTGTTTGACATTTCATACATGTTTATATTAAACCTCACAAACTCATTTGAAAATTCAAGCTTTTTTGTGTATGAATTTCTAAACACGCTTGTTTGAAATTTCATACATTTTTGTATTAAAATTTCACTAACTTATTTGAAAATTCAAGCACTTTTGTGTATGAATGTCCAAACACGCTTGTTTAAAATTTCATACATTTTTGTATTAAATCTCACTAACTTACATGAACATTCAAACACTTTTCTGCATGAATATTCCGATACATTTTTTTGAATTCTCATATATTTTTATATTAATTTTTAGTAATTTATTTGAATAAATAAAATTACATAAAATTACTAAAATTGTATTGCAAATTTTAATATAAATGTACATTATACATAAAATTATTATACATCACTCTTTATTTTATAATACCTAATTATACGTAAATTAAA
>JAAAKG020075380.1:0-17074 GCA_010014905.2 Druon quercuslanigerum
CAACTGTATTCCTCGTTAAAAGTTACTCCAAGAATGACCTCGACCTTTTTTGTAAACCCCTGAGCTGAAGCAGTACACATTGGTCCCAATCCATGAACTGAGTACATGTTTGAACGTAAAATTTTCCGCTCTTTTGATTGCCGTTATCAAAAATAGGGGTTCCCATTTAAAAAACCAAAATTCACCTTGAAATAACCTTGAATATCAAGTTCAAGGTCAAATTCAAGGTCACCACTGGATTCCTAGTTAAAAGTTACTTCAAGAATTACCTTGAACTTTTTGAAAAAATATTTACCTGGAGAGATATTTAGGTATATCGAGACTT
Organism: Druon quercuslanigerum; assembly: GCA_010014905.2. Lineage (NCBI taxonomy): Eukaryota > Metazoa > Arthropoda > Insecta > Hymenoptera > Cynipidae > Druon > Druon quercuslanigerum. The sequence goes on from JAAAKG020075380.1 coordinate 326, forward strand.
TTTGAACACCCTGTATATCAGGGAAATCAGACGTCTTTTATGCCTATTCATAATAATGGAATCCTTAAAAATAATGTACATATAATAACCAATGTTTAAGAAGTCATTCGAAATATATTTAAAAGTTTTTGTATAGTTAATTAATTTTTAATTTAGTGAATATCCTATATATTTTATTATTATAAACAAAACATTTCTTACGACTAAAGCAAAATTTAGAGCATTTTAGTTACTTTTATTGAAATTTATTTTCAGGAAAAACAAACAATATATAAAATATCAGTTAAAATATGAACATTAAATGTGCCCAAAGTTAAGAACGTTTAAAATGAAGGAAATATTTTTTCCCAGTTTTATTTCATTAAAAAATATTCTTCCCGGCGGCAAATGAAATAATGTATTCGAAGTTTATTTTATATTCTATTATCTTTTATATAAATGAATATTTTAACACTTTTTCTAGTTTAGAAAACTATTAGTAAATATTTCGTTTATTTGTACGCTCAGGCAAAAAAGATATATTCAGTTTGTTAACCAGCATTTTTGACAAACAGTTCTAGTTTCATCAACTAGAAAAACTATTAAAAAGACAAAAAAATTATTTTTACGGTCGGACTATGTAAGATACAAAAAAAATTAATTTATAAATATTGCACATCGACAAATGTATAAGAAAATGTAATTAAATAATTAAATCAATTTACTAAATACAAAGATACTTTTAATTTAATTTAAAAGTTTTTCATAATTAAAATCGACACAGTATATTTAATTATGTTTAAATTTAGTGATACTAATGGGCCCAAGTGGAGAGCTTTACCTGATGATTATGTGAAGTTATGTTAGCAATTCGATAACATAAAATCGAAATTAAATATATATTTTCAAACTTATTATTATTTAATTGCTTTTTTCTAACTTGTTCTCGGGCAAATTTTATAAGTTAATGTAATACAATTTTTGAAATCTTTTGCGATTCTATTGTAGAAATAAAATTAGGACCACGGTGTAGTTTGGAGTTCGCCCTTTACCACGGTCATACTCAAACAGTGGCCGCGAGCTTTGGAGGTGACCACAGTCACCTCTGGATGTTTTCTTAGAGCTACCATCTGCCACCCTAACGGTTTTTAGTCACTTGCATCGTGATAATCGAGAAAGTTCTTACAATGCGACAGATGTTTAATAAACCGCTTTCTAAACTGCTGCTAACTGACTTCTTGACGTTCAAAATGTTCAGTGCATCTTGCATGCACATTGCTTGTAGCCGAAATCACAACAGGGTTATTAGATGCATGTTTTACATTCCTCCATAGTGTCTTCACATCATGCCTTAACTAGCTATATTTATGGATCTCAGTTGGTAATGGTAACTGCAAATATGCCGATATAAGATGTAATTTTCGCTTTCCTAAACGAGCATGGGAATTTATCTATAGAAAGGCATTGAGTCTGTTAAGATTTGTAGGTTTAGGGCAATTTGTTTATGTTTAATGCCTGCTACATCACTATATATGTGCGTATGTTCTCTCGAAGCTATTACGAGACAGCGATCAATAATCTGCTCAATGGATTCCTTGGTATCTCAAAATATTCAATACCAATTAATCAAATCTTGATGTAAGACGTGTTTGCGATAATTTCTGGTGCTGATAACCTTGTGCAGTATCGCAATGGCGAATCCTTCTGTTTTGAGATACAGAACACGCTTTCGCAGTGAAACGTTGGATACCTCACTATCCAATTCATGTTGATCTAACGTTTTGGGGTGCTTGCCCTGGATAGCTTTCTTTCTCAAATATATTTCTCTAAAGGAACTACTCTTTCAATCGCTGAATCGCTGAATTAATGTAGTGCGTTCGGTTGTGTTTAACTGCTGCTTAACTATTGTTAAACTCTTCAAAGTCGGTGTTAAACCATTTGATATATAGGTGTTGATGGCACTATGCATAGGTGTTGATGGCACTGTTTTAATTTGCAGAGTTGAGAGAACTAGTTATAATCAGCCTAAGTCGCGTAGTGAAGACAGTCGTTAGGCTTGTCTTAAATATCGAAGGATAAACACCCTTAGATTCAATAATACCCAGATATTTATATAAACCACCCGCAGCTATTGCCTCGATGTCATTTTCACATACGTTCTCTAACTCTGCGGTCCCCAATTCCCTTCTGGTTAAATGTATTCTTCTGGATTAATCTAATCTGAGCTCCAAGTGAATCTCATTGGAAATCTGTTTCATGACATCGATGACTTGCTGCAGTATCTGATCTGAACTAGTGTATCTAGCTTCAGGTCATCCATGTACAGAAGATGGATCACTTGATGACCATCCTCATTAATATGTATTCTACATCCATGACACATGCTATTTAATGTTTTGCTGAATGGGTTCAACGCTAAACAGAACTATAGTGCACTAATGTAGTCGCTTTAAAATATACCCGCCGTAATGTGTATTGATCCAGTTATCCTTGGTTATCTATGATTAAAATACTTGATTCTTGTATCTAAGAGCATCATCGCATAACTTAGAAAGTCAATGATGCATGGACAGATTTGGTAAACTTTTAAGAGTATCAATAGTTATGCAGCATGGAAGGAAACGCTTGCTTGTAGTCAATGTATATCGTGTAAAAATGCCTTTGATGTTTATAGCTTGAGTCATGGCTACAGCATCTATAGTGACTAGATCTTTACTGCCCCGTTAGTTTTTACAGTATCCTTTTTGTTCTTCTGCAAGAATTTCATTAAAGTCGCAATGAACACATACCTTATCTGCAATGATTGCCGGAAGACAGGTTTGGTTGAAATTTAGATGGATTTTGAGCGTCTGGTTATTTAGATGATATAAAGCTTTATACTATTGCTTTCTTTAGTTGGGATTACGAACTGGTCAAATGGCATCTGTTCATTTTCCCCAAACACCTGACTAGTAGTTGCTCATATCTTACAATTGAGGGACTTAGGTGTCTTGCTGATTATTTTGCTTTGCATTCATTTCACAATAGAATCTTCCTTCATCTGTCTGATAGGTTTGATTTTGTTGCTTTCTTGCACTACTTTTTTGTACTGACGCAGTCTGGTAGTAAGAATACCAAGCCTTTGCCGCTGGGAGTTTATAATCTTGTCCAATATTGATGGTGTCAATGTCTTGACGTACCGAGGGTGAATGATTTGACTTACATGGTTTATAAGCTTTCTGGTTATATTTTCTGTTAATTATTAAGTCAATTTAAATCTGAGTTTGTTGACATCGATATCCAGCCTCTAACTCAATTTGTGTTTCACTCAAATGCATAGGTAAAACCTTGCTCCTGTGTTGGTTTTACATATTTGAGCTCTAGTAAGCCATGACCAAAATGCTTTCCAAATGTGCTGTAGTTTTCGGGGGATGTCGCTATTCAAATCATCGTTATTAATTTTCAGATATGGTTCTAGTGAATTCAGTACGGGATGCGGGAACGTAACATCTCCGTTCATCTGGTATGTCGATTTCCATCGTCTTTTTGGTAGCTGAACCTCTGTTTCTGTCTCTGGTTGCATAATGCCATCTAACTTTGTAAAATGTGATGGTGCTGGATCATTATCAAGTTGATGCAGAGCGTCAATTGCCCCTGCTGGATTGTGTGACGCGGCTTCCTCTAACTGATGTTTATCGCCCTCGTTTTTGCTCGCCAAATTAACCTGTTGTTTAATCTTCATTGCTAGGTCTTCGGAGATATGTAGACTAGTCTTGATGTCCTTCACCTTAGCGATCATATCTCTTAGTTCGAGTTTCTTCATATGAGGATACCTTGCAGAAAATTTCGTTATATAATTGTATCCTTTTTTTATTTTTGTTTCAAACCTCGAACTTTTGTAATAGAGACGCACCAATTTCTTTTGCATTGTAGTACCCCACTTGATAATCTCTCACAGTATTTCTGTAGAGGTGGTTGGCTGCAAATAGTTAACGCTAGCCAAATCATCCTCAGCAGGCACCGTTGATGTCCCGCTGCTTACCGTTTGTCGCAGCTTTTCTTGATACGGCCAGCTCGGATCTCACCATCACCACTGCCCGCATGCTGTGACCCCCAGAGGCGCCTCTAGGTTCTAGGCTCCCGATAATCCTTGAGAAGCGACAAGCATTGCAAAATCTTTTGAATACTCTCCATTATGTTTAATGGGGTTTGGTGTTCTTCTTAATCCCTTTCCGCTTCGTTCGCTGCCTGTATAGCCTGTAGCAGTCTAAAATCTCGTAATGTTAAATGGTGCTCTGTTAAGAATCGTCTAAATAATTAAAAACCTTTTTTGTTTACAATTCATGAAACAAAAAATTGTATTTGTACACGCAGAGAAATTTCAAGAGATTAATGCACATAGGTGTGTGATTTTAGATCTAAAATTTTTAAGTGGTTTAAAGTATTGGGCTGTTTGACCTAAAAGAATAGAATTCTATACCTCAGAGCAAAGAAGCGTGGCCTAATTCCATGCATAGTTATTAAAAAAGTACTGATAATAATTACCGAACAGAGCAATTAGTCTTCTTGAGGTCATTCGAAATATATTTTCAAGTTTTTTGTTGTTAATTAATTTTCAATTTTGAGAATATTTTACATTTTTTTATTATTATGCACTAATTATTTCTGATAACTACAGAAAAACATATAACATTTTAATAATTTAAAATAAAATTTATTTCAGAAAAAACAAAAAATATATGAAATATCAGTAAAAATATGCATATTATGAGAAATAAAAAAACATCACAGGCATCTCATAGGAAATTACGAAAATTAGGCTGTTGGCTAACAGCCAAGGGATATAGTTTTACAGGGACTCAAGAGGAGTGTCTCGGTAGCACGTTTAAATATTTAAATTTTAAACAAAACTATGAACCTACTTTCTCTGGAAATGGAAAATTTCAGGGGGGGGGGGGGGTTGTGACTTGCCCTGTAGCTCGAAAAGCTTTTTTCGGACCACCCTAGTGTCCTGTGTCCCTATTCAATACCTGTATGTATTTTTTAATTTGAAAGAGAAGTGTTCTACTTCACTACTTTATTTAAACAATCACATGTATACTTCAAAGTACGAACATATAAAAATATGATGGAAAACTATTAACTTTTCAAAGAAAATGTCGTCAGCTAAACATCTCAAATAATTATATGAACCTAGTTCCTTCTATTAAATTCAAGGCGATATGTTCGATTCTAGGGAATATGTCTTGAATTAACATCAGCTGCGTAACATTTTTTTGAAAACGAAGTTGAAGTCTTTATTTATGTCATATGGGTCTATGTTATCGTAATTTTAAATTTGTTTTTTTACTAAACGTTACCCTTAATTGACCTTTGTTCTTTTCTATTGAATTATTTTTTCATGAATATTATCAATTCAATTATTAAATGATAATAACATAATAAATAAATCAATAAATAAATATTAGGGAAAAATAAATACTGTAAATATGATATTTCATATAGGTATCTGACTTTTTTCTGACTTGCGGAAATAATTTAAGAGGAAATAGGTTCTTTCATTTTTAAATCAGAATCGAAAATACTTTGAAGCGCTTGGCAACTTTAAATATTCATTAATTGCTTTCTCACCAAGCAAAGTTCTTAATAACAGAAAAATATAAGATGCTTCAACTACTACTTGCCAGTTCTTTCCGGGACATGTCTTGCCAGGAAATCAGGTTTTCCGGTGATGCATTAGACATGTCGCAATGCATGAATAAAGATTTTGTTTTCAATGATTTCATCCCTATTACCAAGTTAATGTATTTTATATTTGAATATAAAAAGTAATTATAATAATATATTTATTTATAGCACAGAATTTCTGAAAATAAAAGCAAGAATCTAAAGACCAAATTTGGACAATCACCATTATATTTTCCTATTCTTATTTAAAAAAAGCTAAAAGATTTCGTAAAAGAGGAAAGAAAAAAATCCTTTTTATAAAAAAAATAAAAAAGAGAAAAGAAAAATGAAAAGGCAACCAAAAAATCTCCTTACTTCTCTTTTTTATTTCTTTGATTGTTTTTATTTTTATTATTATCAAATCACAACAACAAAATGTATTAAAAATGATCACCAACGTTTCGACAAGAAAAAATTAAGCAGTTAGGAACAACAACGGAACTACGATGCTCTCTCTTCCTGATACCTGAAAATCAAAAAGACGAAAAAAATAAAAAAGAGAAGGAGGGCGATATGGTTGGTTGCCTTATCATTTTTCTTTTCTCTTTTTTATTTTTGTCTGAACTTTTTGTTTTTAACATAATCGTTTTCAGATTACAATTGGAGTATTTTTTGTTTGTTCGTTGTGGTCCCATTTGGTCGTTGGATTCTTGTTTTTTACACGTGTTTGCATCAATTTAATGATTCGACGTTAAATAAGATTTTTAATTTGGATTTCAATTTAATTTAAATTTCTCAAATTTTAAATTTATTTAAAAATTACAATTTTCAGTATAAATTTAATCGAGTTTCTTTATACTTGCGTCTGCACCAGTTGCATCAAAGAAGTAGGAAACTATCGCCAGACGAAATCGGGACAAAGAAATTAATTTTCAACAAAATGCATGAATTTTCAAGAAAATAGTTTAATTTTTAAATGAAGTAATTAATTTTGAACTAAAGTGATAAATCCTAAACCAAAAAAGAGTTTTCAACCAACAAGAATAATTTTCTACCGAAAAAGACGAATCTCGAAGAACTATTAGTGCATACAGAAGTTTTATAGTTGCTACTAGAGAAAATTCTTATTACTTCAGCAAAGCCACAAATAATGCAGAAGCGCAATTCAATCAAATAAGTAATTATTTCAAATAATTTCATGAGTGAAATTAATTTAAAGAAATAATTTTCTTGTTTTAAGATAATAATATCCTATTATTATTTCTGAAACTGTAATCACAGTACTTTATTTGAATAAAAATTTTGGTTTTTTTAAATTAAAAAAATATTATTGAACAATGGAATTTTTTTAAATAAAGAGAAAAAAACACGCCTTTATTTGAAATCCGAAACATTTTTAATTCTTAAAAACAAATTTAAAGAAAAAATTTCCTGAATCTAAATATAATTTTTCCCCGGATGCAGATGAAAAATCATTTTGTTTAACAAAAGAATATTCATACATTCATGAAAATTTTAATTCTAGTTCAAATTTGTATTATTCCGAGTAAGTTTTAAGCCCCAAAATAAAACCTTAATGACAAAACATATATTTCATGCAGCTGTTTCAAGACTCTTTGTTCAAATATTTTCATCGTCATTGAATGGAGACAACGGGTTGTAAACACGGTAGTAGAGCTTTAATAAGAACCAATAATTTCCGTGCACTTATTTTGCTCATTTTCAAGGCTAATGTATCAATAATGTCAGTATATAAGTAGCCTGTCCTGAACTCCATAGATCAGTAACAAAAAAAATAGGCTCATTGTTTTCTCTGCGAAAAGCATAACTTTCTGATTTTTCTGGTAAATTTATATACTTATACTTACAAGTATCATGTTTCACCACTACTTAATTCCTGCTTTGGTAGCAACTACTGTCGGTGAGTATAATCGAATAAATTAATTTCATTTAACGAATGTTTTGCGATTTTTTATTTAATGATTTTTACAAAGCTATAGGAATGTACAAATAATATTAAAAAACTACGTCTCAAAAGTACGCAAATTTACTGTTTTTCTCGCATTGCAAACTTTTTTTTAAGTTTACAACTAACATTATTTCACAAAGAAAAGAAGACTTTGAATGATATTTTTGCGAGAAATGTAAAGAGCGATTTTGACTAGAGAATCTTGCATTAAAACAATAGAGCATAAACATCAAACATTTTAAACATTAATACAATAATAATTTTGAAATTTCTTAGTTCAATACGAGAGTGATGCAAAACATGCTAAAGAGCATCCAAAAAGCTTAACAGGGAAAACTATTTGTATTATATCATATTACGAAAAAGGAATTGAATGAAAAATGTGACAGAGTTGATAAAGACCCTAAAGTTAGAATGGACAAAATACGAAAAGCTTTTACTGAAAATTAGGAGGCTAAGCAAGAATATAAAAAAAACATAGATAAATGGAATAAAATGAGCGATGCCGATAAATACAAGACGCAAAGAAAAGTCATCGAAACAGCGCTACTATGCGCTAAGAAAGATAAAGTTAAGGAAAAACTTGATTACTATAAGAGCAAGTAAGTTCCTTTAATATTTTGCATACAGTTTTTAAACTATATTTTAATTTATATTTCTTCATTTTTATTTTATATAAGATATAAATATTTTTTAAATTAAATACTGCTTCTTTTACAGAAAAGCACTGAGTTGAAGCCGATAAACAGAGTTTTATGAGAATTAACGGACAGCATATATGACGACTTCGGATGTTTCTGCAATCTAATTATAAAGTATTTTTTATTATAAAACAGCACAGTGGTCTAGAGGTTAGCATGCTCGGCTCTAAGCAGCCTCTTAGGGTTTTGTGCAAAATTAGTAAATGTTTTTTTTTCGTGAGGTATACATTTAATGTAATGTAATGTAATCTAATAAAATGTAATGTAATGTAAGGCAATAATCAAACTATCTAGAATTAAATAAACAGTTATTATTAACAGCAGCCTATTGTCTTGTAATTGTTATGCATATAATTGTTAGATCATATTCACGATCTCCGCCTGTTTTTGGATTGGGTTTCGCTCTGGCATCTTTTTTTAGAGAAAAAAAGAATGGTCGAGTTTGTTAACTAGTTTTTTTTAATCAAAAATTCTGGTTTTATTCGCTGAAAAAAACAGAAAAACTTTTTAAATCTGTTTTTCAGTCAAACTATGCAAGAGAAGAAAAAATGAAAAAAAAGTTGTTCACCAAAGATAGGGTTATAAATTTTTTATTTACAATAAGGCCCGTAATTCACTTTATTCGTAAAAAAGGACTTAAAGTATATACCTAATAATTAAGTAAGTGTCCTATCAGATTATACATTTATTATGTATCTGAATTCTTAAAAAAATTTAATTGCTACATTCAAAAAGTGCAATTAAACATTTAGGTTAAAGGACTAAAAATGAAGAAAGTTCCAATTCAATTTTAAAGTTATTCTTAATCCAAATTGAGGCAATAGATTGGAAAAAATATTATACACATTAATTATTTTCACCTGGTCTATAAGAAATAATATCTATTATTTAAATTCCGTCAGAAAGAGATATTTGATACCATGAATATGTAACGTATTACAACGTGAGTAAAGATAAAAATTTTAAGTTTGTTGTGGATGAAGTCATGCTTTTTGATGTAATGCTCTGAACTGAAACGCTTAGAGACTTTATCTTTTAAGGCAGTATTCTACTTTGAACGCTTGAAAAAAGCTATTTTTGTGAATTTTTTTTGGTAGTATAATTAAATATATTAATGCAGTACTTGTAGAGCATAATAAATACACTTCCTAAATCTATTTAAAAATATTTATTTATTTATTTTATACACTTTTTACGCTTGCAACCTGCAGCTAAAGTCAACTCCTCGAAAAGTAAGGAAGGTTTGCGGTGTTAATGAAATCTCGATAACTACTAAACCGATTCTTATGAAATTTTTAACACATATTTTGTACACTTATATTAACCCATGGAACTAAAATTATTCAAAAATTTTCATTTAAAACAAATTTTTTTGTTCCAAAAACAGCAAAAAAAATAACGAATTTTGTTTGTTATTGTTTTATTCCGCCATTTTGTTATATTCTTATGTATATTGAAAATTATAGTTCCACGGGTTGCCGCAGTTGTACTGAATCTAAAACTATCTGATTTTTCTGTTTCTGGTCAATCGTTATCGAGATTTCATTAACACCGAACACCTTCCTACTTTTCGATAAGTTGACTTTAGCTGCAGGTTGCAAGCGTAAAAAGTGTATAAAATAAATAAATAAATTTTTAAAAATAGATTTAACAATTGTATTTATTATGCTCTACAAGCACAACATTGATATATTTAATTATATTACCAAAAAATTCACAAAAATAGCTCTTTTTCAAGCGTTCAAAGTAGAATACTGCCTTAAAAAATTCCTTTAATATATTTTATGCGTGTGGACAACAGAACATGGAAACTCAATAATATATGTTAATATAGTAATAATAATAATGATTATTATTATTATTATCAATCATGAAGTTTAATCGTTTTTACGCCGTCTTCTATAATTCATTAGAAATATATATTTACAAATATTCTTATTATTAATTAAGTTTAAATTTTGAGAATATTTTCTATTTTTTATTATAATTTTCAGGTAATTTTTGTAAGTTTCCCGAATGTTTTAGGTATTCGGAAATATTTCAAATGCCAGAGTCGTATTGTATAGTCTTTAATATGGTTCATAATTTATATGGAGTTTAAAATAAAAATATTTTGATCTGGTATAAACAGAGTGTTATACTACCAGTATAGTTAATTAATTTATTAAATACAATTAATTTGTATGCATTACAATAGAATGACTACTACATATATCTCAAATAAACTAAGTTATATTACATAATGAGTAAAAAAGGCATTTATCTCCCTTTTGTTTTTTTTCAAATATATACAATGAAAAAATTACTGGATGCAGATTAATGAATCTGTTAGATTTTTTCTTTACTGTAATTAAATTGTAATTACTTATTATAATTTATTATAATTATTATATCCTAATGATATTACAAGAATAAATACTGAAAAGAGCTCTTTTTATGAGGGGCTGGATGTGCTCTATTTCCTACCTACTAAGATAATTCAGAGATAAGAACAGGGCTGGCGGAACAGTTTTAGTTTGAGTGGGGAATGAATTTGATTAATCCTCCTCCCCCCTAAAACTTCCTCAACAATGATTTTAGCATAATATTTTGAAAAATCGTTTTGAAGGATTGTTTCAGAAAAATACTTCGAAAAGTTTACTATAGTGAGAAGAAGAATAACCACTTTCGTCGGCCCTGGATAAGAATAGTGTCATACCTGATTGCGTTATTTAATTAATCAAATACACGATTTAATGTAGAAACATTTCCAAATATTATTGAAAATAATTTATGAAAACAGCCTTATGGTGTAAGCTAAACATTTCAAATATTTATTAATCTAGTTCCTTCTATTCAAGGTGACATATTTGATGTTAGAAGTTAGTCTTGAATAAACACCAACTACGTGATTAAAAGGAGTCTTGAATCTTATTTTATAGAAAATTTAAATAAGTTTGTTTCATTAAAAAATACCCTTAGGGCCTAGGAAATAGGGCCTTTCATTTTGAAAATGGAATCCGAAGTAATTCAAAGCTCTTGAAAACTTTGAATATTTATCAGTTGTTTTCACATCGAAAAAAAATTTAATAGCGAAAAAGTTAGGATACTTCAATTACCACTAGATCAGGTTTTCAAGTAATCGATCCAGTATATCCCGATTATTTAGTTTGTTGATTTTTTATTATTACATTATTGGCGTTAAGAAAAATTGCAACGAAATATTTTTTCTAGCAATGAAAATTACTGTAAACATCAGCGGAGGCAGTTAACTCCGAGTTATACCGGATTACTTTTTATTGAAAATTTTTAATTTTTTGTAAAATAAATGAACTTTTAATAAGAAATTTTACCAAGAAAGACGAATTTTTAACAAAATAGTTCAATTTTTCACCGAAAATGATACATTTCCATTTAAAAAAAGAATACTTCAATTTCAATTAGAAATTAATTTTATTTAGATAAATGGAATATTCAACAAAAGAGATGAGATTTTTACTAAAATATAAAGTTTTCAAAAGCAAAAGTTAATTTTTAACATAATTGTTAAATTTTATATAAAGTAGATTAATTTTTACCCAAAACAGAACAATGCTCAACGAAAAGTGTAGTAGTTTATGTTTCAACAAAAACAGACGTTAATTTTTTTTTTTAAACTGTTGAGATTTGCCAGACAAGACAAATTTTTAACAAAATAGTTGCATCCTCAAGCAGATAAGCGACTTTTGAACAAAATACGAGAACATTATAACTAAAAAACATTTTAAATAAAAAATGCAAAAGTTATATTTTCAATTAAACTAATGAATTTTTTACTTAACGAAAAAATTCCAACAAAATAGTATAAGTTCAAATCAGAAAGAGATAAATTTAAAAAAGTGGTGAATTTTCAATGTAATCGCTAAATCTTTAGAAAAAATGGGGTAGAGGTTTGACCAAAATTATTTCTGTATTAGTCTCTGCCCCCCCTCATTACGATAGATTTAAAAGGTTAAATGGGCCTGACCTGGAAAGGGGTGACTTTGTCACTGGGGATGGGTGGCCGCTAACACACCCTTCACCTCGAGAAGAGGAAAACTCTAATAAGTGAAAATAGTATAATATTTCAGGAAAGAAATGCAGCTTCTTAGAATTATATAAAGAAAATATTATTATAAGGAATAATAAATTGTTAAAACAAATTTTTTGTTGAATTTATTTGATTATTGTCGCACTTGAACTGAAAAGTTAAAAATAATTAGAAAAAGAAGATTTAAACAACCACTGCAGCAACTTAGTGGAAGAAACTGCTATTCATGAAAAAGAAACTGGCGCGGTATACATAACCGCGGTAAATTACATCTATGGCCACGCCTAACCAACGTGGGATGGACGGTCACAGGGTGCATATTTATATTTACTAAAAAATTATTCTTTTTTTATTATTGACTTGGTGAATATCTTGACTAATATAATTAGTAATTTTTTATTAATATTTACCCAGCGGGCACGAAATTTAAAGACGTGTTTCGAACGTCTTAAAGACGTTTTTAGGACGTACGGTTTAAAAGACGTTTTTAGAACGTCCAAAAAAACGTTCTAAGTCAGGCCAAAAAACGTCCAATGTTCCAAATACGGCCTAAGAACGTCTTTAGAACATTGCATGTTTTTATAACGTTACTTGGCCTGACTTAGGACGTTTTTAGGACGTTCTAAAAACGTCTTGGGACATTTGCGCCCGCTAGGTAGTGATTCAAATTTCCCTTATCAGGTCTGTGAAATTTAAATTATTAATTTTTTTAATTTTTGTATTTTTATTGAGAGAGACCAAAAAGTATCTTTCCGCATGAGGAAAGAAGCTATTTAATTAAAATAACTGTCTTTAGACACTCCAGTTTATAACTATCGAGGTTGTTAACAAGAATTAGGTTCTTCTGCTTTGTGAATTCATCCCCCCACTGAAAGAAAAAAAAGCTTCCATTTGGTGAAAAAAATATTGTGAATGTTTAAAATATTGTTTGAACAAGGGTATCTCGGATCTCATAGGGGTAAAACGACCTTTAACCGCAAAAAAATGGTATTTTCATACAGGTCAGATAAAAAATGTCTGGTTTTGCCTAAATATCACAGAAAATGGTCAAAAAAGGGAAAGAAATGAAAAAGTATAGAATAGTTGAAATAGAAATAGTAATTAAAAAAACATCCCTTTTTTGAATAAAAAATGAATTTTAGAAGTTCCTGCAGTTTTTATTACAAATGTTTCGAGGATTAAAACTTGTTTTAATTTTTGATCTTTCAAGACCACTTTCTATGATATTTTGGTAAAATTGAACATTTTTTTAATAAACTGTGAAATTTTACAAATTTATTTGGTTTGTGTATAGAACCAAGAAAATTTACTTGGCACGAGGTGTAGTTGTTGGGTCAAAAGTGAATGCTGCTTTTAAATACAAACAAGTTAACGCGTTTTTTCATTCAATGTTAATTTTTCTTTCGTGTATAAATATGATATTTCTCACAATCAGAAGCACCTGACTTTTTCTGACATGAAGACATCATTTAAAAGAAATTAGGTTCATTTATTTTTGAAATGGCAATTAAAATAATTTGAAGTACTTTACGACTGTAAATATTTATCAATTTGTTTTACACCGAGGAAGGTTTCAAATGACAAGAAAAATATGCTTGAAGTACCACTGATCACCGGGGGGAGCGGGGGTATTTTCAGCCGATTCCGTCAAAATTGGTAATTCATGAACTTTTTGCACTATCAATTTTGTAGATCAAAATTTCGAAATAAATAACTTTACTTCCTCAAAAAATTTCTTTCTGAATATTTCTAAACGTTATTAATAGTGAAAAAAATTTTAATTGTAAATTATTGTTAAATTTTTAATAATTATGAAAGATTTGGGGAGGCCATTTTTTCCCCAAGATTTCTAAAAAAATGTTAAATGCGATTTGATTTTTATTTTGTGAAAGAAACTTTTAGATTCATGGGGAAATATTAAATGATTTTTTTGTAATGAATTTTAAGAGAAAATTGGAAAAAATTACGAAACATTTTTTATTATTTCCTGACTTTTTCAAAAAGTGTGTAAAAGATTTAGAGCAAAGTTTTAAAATTTTGCCGTATTACATGAGTTTACAAAAATTTGAATAAGTTTCAGAGATATTTTGAAAATTTTGGGAAGATTCAAAAATCATTCAAACTTATAAAGATTTGCAAAAGAATTTTGTAAGGTTTCACGAAAATAAACAAATATTTTTTAAGTACCTAGGAAAAACTAAAATAATGTTTTATTTTAAAAAATAAGGTTTGAGAGATTATTTGAAGTTTTTTTTTTACATTCCGAAATATTAAAAAAATTGTCAAAGACGAGTCTTTAAGATTTTCAGGCAATTTTTTAAATTTCTTAGATATCTTTAAGTGAAAATTCAAAAAGGTTTTTAAAAATGTCCAACGATTCCACAAAATTTCAAAACAAAGTTTAGACGGTTTTAAAGAACAATATTTCAAGTTTGTAAGATTAAAAAATCAACAACAGAATCGAGTAAATTCGAGAAATATGCATAAGAATCTGGAAAAGAATCGGTACAGAGGTTTCGAAAGTAAATTTTAGAAGTTTTGAAAGATTTTCGAAAAGTTTAAATAAAACAAAAATGTTCTTTAAACTTCTGGGAAAATTTTGAAAATTTAAATTTAATTTTTTGAAACTTTAAATGATTATTAAAAATTTCAAGAAAAATTCCAGTCATTACAATTTTTTGTCGAAAAATTTAAACTTTTTAAATAAATCATAAATATTTAAAAACTCGTAAATACTTTACAAATTTATCAAATATTTCTTGAGTGCTTCCTAACTTCTAAATGTCGCAAACATCTTTCAAAAAGACTATCGAATTTGTTCTAATATTTCGTAAAATCCCATAACATAAGAAAACTATTTAATATCTTCTAAATCTGTTTTTGATATATCTGAAATATTCAAAAATCTTTTTTAATTTTCTGAAAAATCTTATAAAAATTATAATTATATAAATTTAAAAACAAAACGATAATACTTATTGTCTTTTTCTCAATTATCGGAATTTAATTTTAGCTCGAATGTAAGGGTTCACTAATTTTTAACAAATAAATCTTAATTTCAAATTTTTATATTGTATTATTATTAGTAGAATTTTTTGTTCATTATGGTATTAAAAAAAAGTATGAAATTGGTGAATTTTAATTAGCACTTTCATTAAGTAACTTCAGTACTTATATGACTGAAAAAAAAAGAAAGAGTATTCACTGTTCCATAAAAGTATTGTTTTATTTATATTGAGCCAATACTTTATATTAAAAAACTGTTTTTTATTCAGAAAAAGTTT
The DNA here is from genome assembly GCA_010014905.2 of Druon quercuslanigerum. Taxonomy (NCBI): domain Eukaryota; kingdom Metazoa; phylum Arthropoda; class Insecta; order Hymenoptera; family Cynipidae; genus Druon; species Druon quercuslanigerum. Next base: position 15,953 of record JAAAKG020075380.1, read on the forward strand.
TTTATGTTTTGAACATATTAGAGAAAATTTTATTTATTGGCGTTGAAAGTAAAATGTACAGTATGTTGCATAGGAGGAAATTGTCGAATATATTATTATTATTTTTATTATTAATATTATGATCATTACACCATTAGACCGTTTCTCTTTCGAGGTAGGGTTGTTTAAGGATTGTATCATTTCTAGATTGATCTAGAATTATCGTGTTATTTATTTAAATAACAAGTTCGTTGCGCAACACTGCTCCAACCCAGGTTGCTAATCAACCACTATAGTAATCATTCCAAGTGAAGATCCTCAAGGTCTTTTATTTCAGGCGTCAATCACTCTAGGGAAACTCTTTTAATTAAATATTTTCCGCCATGCTTTTCTGTCCTGGCATACTTCTCTAGCTTCTTTCACGTCCATGCATTTTTTCATACAAGCTTGCGTGTTTTTGTGGCTTCTTATGTCCCTTATAACTGGAGTCTCGTTCACACATTCTAAACATTCTTTTCGCTGTCTGCCTCTGGTCACGCTGCCATTTACTTTACCTTGAGATACTTGTTTCGTTAGTCGTCCACCCTACAATCTCTCAACATGCCCGAACCATGCTAACCGATTTCTTTCCCATGTGTCAACTAGTTTCTTCTGCACCACTTTATTTGAGAATTATCTCGTTACTCACAACATTTCTGCGTCTATCGAGCTCCTCGTCTATCTTCCCGTCCCTAGTAAATAAGCTACCAAGGTATACGAATTTATCAACTTGTTCAATGCGCTCATCATTCACTACAATTCTGCATATTGTTTTATTACTCATTCCTTCGAACACCATAGTTTTTGTTGTATTTGCGTTAATTTTGAGGTCCATGCTCTTTATGCTTGCATTCAGTATATTCAACATTCTTTACAAGTCTTCGATTGACTTTGCGATAACAACCTTATCATCTGCGAACGCTAACCTATGTACTCTTACTGTTTCGAGATCCACACTTGCTTCGTCGAAAAGAGACATTCTTAAGCACTCCTTTACAAATAGTATAAATAACCATGAATACATAACGTATCATTGTCTAACTCCTTGCATAATATCGAAACAGTCACTTAATTGACCATTCACCTATTCCATTTGCTACCTAT
>JAAAKG020075402.1:0-11319 GCA_010014905.2 Druon quercuslanigerum
TAACCCCTTCCTCACACTACTCCCCTCCCTACCGAGTGAGTCACGCCTACCCCGAAAGGGAAACGGCTTAATGGTGTCATAATATTATTATTCGCTTAAGAATTTAATTTTTCTATTCAAAATGCATTTAATTGGTGGAAAAATCATATTTTTTAATTGGCAATTTAAATATTTGGTTAAAAATTCGTCTTTTCTTGTTTTGAAAATTTACCCTTTTTTGGATGAAGTATTATTTTATACATAAAAAAATATGACGAAATAATGGTAATTTTTTCTATTTGACGTTCCCGGTGGTCGTCAATAATAGAAACATTGCTGCAATTCCAGGTGTTTTATAGATTTACATTACATAAAGATATTCCATTATGATACAATAAATAAATAAAATTTTTATCGACAAATTATTTTTTGAAAATGTGTTTTCTATAATTTTTAATAATTTAACATATTCTTAAGTTATTTTGCAAAAAATTGGAATGAAAAAAATATTTTAAAGATAAAAATTTCTCGTATGACTACTCATGTTAATATTATTAACAAATTAAATAAACAAATGCATTATTCAGGCATTTGTCGTCAAAAGAATTTTTTTTTTCGATTTTTTTAAATTAGGATCCACATAATAATTTCAGAAAATTCATAATTTATTAATCAACTTAATGATTTTTTAAACAAATGTAATAAACAAATGCATTATTCGATCATCTGTTGAAGAAAAATTCTTTTTTTTTTATTCGATTTCAGTCTCTTTAATTGCGAACTTCATGTTAATTTCAGCAACATTCATAATTAGTGCATACATGCTATGTTTTTTTTTAAACAAATTTATTAAACAAATGCATTATTAAGGCATTTGTCGTCAGAAAAATTAGTTTTTTCTAAGTAAATTTTGTAAACGTAGAAACCTCATAATAATTTCCGAAAATTCATAATTTGTTGATCAATTTTATTATTTTTTTAAACAAATTTTATAAACAAACGCATTATTTGGCGATTTCTCGACGAAAAAACTCGATTTTTCAATTCCAGTCCTTTTAATTTGGAACTTCATGTTAATTTCAGTAATATTTATAAATAGTTCATAAATATTATGATGTTTTTAAAACAAATTTAATCAACAAATGCATTATTCAGGCATTTGTCTTCAGAGAAATTAATTTTTCTCGATGTGAATTTTTTAAAATTAGGAACCTCATCATAATTTCAAAAAATTTATAATTTGTTGATGAATTTTATGATTTTTTAAACAAATTTAATTAAAAAATGCATTATTTGGGCTTTTATCGACGGAAAAACTCGTTTTTTCAATGCCAATCCTTTTAATTGGGAACTTAATGTTAATTTCATAAACATTCATAATTAGATCATAAAATTTTTGATTTTTTTAAACACATTTAATAAACAAATGCATTATTCAGGCATTTGTCGTCAGAAAAATTAATTTTCTCCATGTAAATTTTTTTAAATTATGAACCTTATAATAAATTTAAAAAATTTATAATTTGTTGATGAATTTTATGATTTTTCAAATAAATTTAATAAACAAATGCATTATGTGGGAATTTATCGACGGAAAAAGTCGTTTTTTTCAATGCCAGTCCTTTTAGTTGGGAACCTAATGTTAATTTTATCAACATTCATTATAAGTTTATGATTTTTTTTGTATTAACAAATTTATTAAACAAATGCATTATTTGAGCATTTCTGGACAGAAAAACTCGTTTTTTTCAATGCCAGTCCTTTTAGTTTTGAACGTAATGGTAATTTCATCAACATTCATAATAAGTTTATAATTTTTTTTTATTAACAAATTTAATAAACAAATGCATTATTTGGGCATTTCTCGACGAAAAAAAGACAAGTTTTTTCAATGCCAGTCCCTTTAACTTGGAAATTCATGGTAATTTTAGCAATATTTATAATTATTTCATAAATTTTATGATTTTTTTAACATATTTAATAAACAAATGCATTATTCAGGCATTTGTCGTCAGAAAAATTAGTTTTTTTTCGAAGTAATTTTGTTGTAATCAGGAAACTCATGATAAGATCAGAAAATTAACTTTTTTATTAATATTATGATTATTTAAACAGATTTAATAAACAAATGCATTATTCAGGCATTTCTCGACGAAAAAACTCCTTTTTTTCCATGTCAGTCCTTTTAATTGGGAACTTCATGTTAACTTCATTAACATTCATTATTAGTTTATAATTTTATGATTTTCTAATACAAATTTATTTAAAAAATGCATTATTCGGGCATTTGTTTACGCAAAAACTTGTTTTTTTTTCAAAGGCAGTCCTTTTAATTTCAGAAAAAAATTTCTTTTTTTTCATTCAGTATTTACATTTGGCCAACAATTTTTAGAAAAATGAGTTTTTACGTCGAAAAATGTTCGAATAAAGCATTTTCCAACTAAATTTGTTTAACAAAAACAAAAAATTAATCAACTAATTATGAATATTACTGAAATTATCGTAAAGCTCCCAATTAAATGGACAGCCATTGAAAAAAAATGAGTTTTTCTGAAGACAAATGCCTAAATAATCTATTTGTTTATTAAATTTGTTTATAATATTAACAAGAATCGTCTTAAGACAAATTTTTTAATTAAAATATTGTTTTCATTCAAATTTCTTGCAACATAACTTAAGAAAACGATAAATTATTAAAAATTATAGAAAACACATTTTCAAAAAAATAGTTTGTTTATAAAATTTTTTTTATTAATTGTATCATGATAGAATATCAATAAATATCAATTTTCCTATTATCGACAAGCACTCTGAACATCAAATAGAAAAAATTGCCATTTTTTTCGTCATATTTATTTATCTATAAAAAAATGAAAAACCAAATTAAAAATCAGGCTAAACAACTTTCTTTAAAATTTTATCAGCTTAAAAAAAAACATCCAAATCGGTCCAACGGTTCAGCCGGAATCTTATTTTAAACCAAAAAATGTACTTTTTCCCCACTTTGGGGTAGTCCAAAAATTCGAGTTTAAATTTTTCTAATAATCCGCCCCCCCCCCCCATTTGTTTGATTTTCAGAAGACAATTATTATCCGATTTTAACTTTTTTTTTAAATGAAAACTAATTAAACTTCGCATTGAACTGTCATCGCCGATTTTTAAATTTTGTTTATTTCTTTTTTTATTTAATAACAAAAGTGAAAAAAAGTTGACTTTTGAAGTATACAGATTTAAAAAAATGCTTTGATGCTTTGAAAAAAATTGATTTAATTTGTTTTAAACAAATAAGTGGATAAAAATGGTTTTTTTCAACCATTACTCGTACAACATAAAAATTATGATTAATACCGGGACAATAATAATTATTGTTGAGTATCTTTCATATTCCACCATAAATCATAAAAGTAAAAATTTTCCAAAATTTTTGAAGTTTTCTCGAATTTATTATCACTATTTAGTTTTGTTGTGACTATTCGTACATTTAGTTTAAAAATATTTTAAAATACTCTTTAAAATCTGTGAATGAACTGCTGAAAAAATTGCCATGTTTTGTTTTTCAAAACTTTCCGCATAATTTTTGCAGCATTGTATTATTGAAATTTTCTAAACTAATAGAAAAAGTAATGTTTTTGTAGAATTTTAACACGATTAGGAATAAAATTCATAACTTTTTTATTAAATTAGAATTAATTTTTTAAACTGAAAATTTAATTTTTATTTCAAAATTGATGGTTTTTAGTTGAAAACTTAACTACTAAATCTTTCATAAAGAATTCATCCTTTTTTGTTGAATTGTATTTTTAATTAAAAATTTATTTTTTGAGTTCAGTAATTAATTAAACAGTGATTTTTTAGGGAGCTTTTTTTTGAACTGGAAATTTTACTATTCACTTTTTGGTCAAAAATTGAATTGTAAACAATTCAGCTATGCAATTTTTATTTACGAATTCTTGGTTTATTTACGAATTGTTGGTTCCAAATTAGTTACTTAATTAAAAGTTAGTCTTTTGTTAAACATTTATTTTATTGATTGAAGAATAATTTTTTTTAATAGCCATTTGAATTTTTTATTTTTTATTGCAGGGATATTTTCAGTTGATAATTAAACTATAAAATGTTGTATTGAGTTTATCTTTTTTGGTTAAAAATTCAACTATTTGGTTCAAATTTGAACTATTTAGTTTAAAAAGTGATCTTCTTTATTTAAAAATTAAATTTTTTATTGAAAATTTAGCCAATCTATTATTGAATAAAAATTTATCTTTTTCATTTGGCAATTCAGCATACAAAAATTATTTATTGAGTGTTCATATTGTTTGGTTAATTTAAACTTCTTTGTCTATAATTTATTTTATTGGTAAAATATTGTACTATTTTAATGAAAATTCGATCTTTCTAAGTTGCAAATAATTTGTTTAATTATCCTATTTTTTTTGTAAAAATTGATCATTTTAAGTTAAAAATTTAATAATTTGTTGTTTAATTTATATAGTATTTTGCAAATTTGTATTTTTTTAGCAAAAAATTAATTAACTTGATTGATTAATAAACTGATTGGTTAAAAATTGGTTTAAAAATTCAAGAATTTGGTTTACTCTTTTTCTATATTGACTGAAAACTCTTTCCTGATTCAAAATTACGCTATTCTATTGAAAATTTGTGATTTTGTTTAAAAAATGAATCTCCTCTTGTAGAAGGACTTTTCTTTAAAAATTTATCTTTTTGGTTCTATTTCACTATTTTTAAATTGAAATAAAAAAACTTTTTTTGATCAACTATTGCTTTTTTCTTGGAGAATTAATTTTGTTTGAATGAAAAATCAACTACTTGAAAGTAGGGCCTCTTTTCAGATTAATTTTGTGTTCTAAGATTCATGAGTTTAGTTTAAAATTCAGCTATTTTGTTAGAAATTTAATTATTTAGTTAAAAGCCCAAAAGAAATAAAAATGTTTTTTACCTGGACCAGAATTTTCGTCGAATAATAATATCTTAAGAAATTGTTGGTAAATTATTTTACGACCAACGGAATACGTTAAAAATCTATCAGGCAAAATTATTGACATACTAAAATGGACTATTTTATTTTATTCAAGTTCCAATTTTAATTTCTTAATTTTTTAATTTTTTCTAATCAGCTGAAATTTGTTATAGGGTCTTCAACTTGAGGACCAACGCCAGTGTTGCGTTATAATTTCGATATTTACTTCTCGGATCACGAGAAGAGGTCGTAAGCTTATTAAAATGAGAATCAGTTGATTTTTTTTTATTTTCCTCTCACGTTCTCTTGTAGAATCTGATCAAACTCGATAAGGCGAGCACCCGCCTAACCGCTCAGGGTATTATGTGTCGTAAAAATGTCTGAGAACCTTTCACTTTGCTCATCAAACTAGAGTGCACCATGATAAAAAGAGACCTCTTCAAAAATTAATTTATTAACAATAAACAATCATGGATTACGAATAAACTGTGGTCATTCGGTTCTAGTTTTAGAAACATAGTTAAGCGGAAAGCACACACTTTTGCATAGCGAATATTCACAAGGAATAAAGCAGAAGAGCAATGTGTTAAGGTGAGAATTGTGAAAAGTGCGTTTTTGATGGGAAATTGTTACAATATTTTAAAAAATATGTGATTTTATGTGAAATAACTTCTTCTGTCTTTAGTTATAAAAAAGAAAAATTAAAATCATCGTAAAAATGTCTGAGACCCTTTTACTTTGCTCATCAAACTAGAATGACACCATGGAAAAAAGTTATTTTTAAAAATAAACTTATTAACAATAAACAATCATGGATTATAAATAAACTGTGGTCATCAGCATAAGAAAGGCCCCTATTACCGGTTCTAGTTTTGGAAACATAGTGAAGCGGAAAGCACACACTTTTGCATAGCTAATATTCACAAGGAATAAAGCACAAAAGTAATTTGTTGAGATTAGAATGTTTAAAAGTGTGTTTTTTATTTGCAATTATTACAATATTTTTGAAAATAAGTAATTTTATGTGAAATAACTTCTTCTATCTCAGTTAGAAAAAAGAAAAATTAAAATCGTCGTAAAAATTTGTGAGACCCTTTTACTTGGCTCATCAAACTAGAGGGACACCATGAAAAAAAGTTCTTTTTAAAAATAAATTTATTAACAATAAACAATCATGGATAATAAATAAATTATGGTCATCTACGTAAAAAGACCCCTATTATTGGTTCTAGTTTTGGAAACATAGTCAAGCGGAAAGCACACACTTTTGCATAGCGAATATTCACAAGGAATAAAGCACAAGAGTAATGTGTTGATGTGAGAATTATGAAAAGTGCGTTTTGATGGGAAATTATTACAATATTTTGAAAAATATGTGATTTTATGTGAAATAACTTCTTCTGATTTAAATTATAAAAAAAGAAAAATTAAAATTGTCAAAAATAAATTTATTAACAAGAAACAATCATGGATTATAAATAAATTGTGGTGATCCGCGTGAAAAAGACCCCTATTTTTGGTTCTAGTTTTGGAAACATAGTCAAACGGAAAGCACACACTTTTGCATAACAAATATCTACAAGGAATAAAGCACAATAGTAATGTGTTGAGGTGAGAATTGTGAAAAGTGCGTTTTTTATGGGCAATTATAATAATATTTTTAAAAATAAGTGATTTTAAGTGTAATAACTTCTTCTGCCTTTGAATATAAAAAATAAAATTTTAAATCTTGGTAAAAATGTCTGGGATCCTTTCACTTTGCTTATCAAAGTAGAGTGAGACCTGGATAAAAAAGTAATCTTTAAAAATAAATTTATTAATAATAAAGAATCATGGATAATAAATAAATTGTTTCCATCCACGTAAAAAAGACCTCTATTATCGGTTCTAGTTTTGGAAACATAGTCAAGCGGAAATCACAGACTTTTGCATAGCGAATATTCATGAGGAATAAAGCACAAGAGTTATGTATTGAAGTGAGAATTGCGAAAATTCGTTTTTCATAGGCAATTATTATATTATTTATAAAAATAAGTAATTTTATGTGAAATAACTTCTTCTGTGTTTAATTATAAAAAAGAAAAATTTAAATTGTCGTAAAAATATCTTGAGACACTTTTACTTTGCTCATCAAAGTAGAGTGAGACCTGGATAAAAAAGTACTCTTCAAAAATAAATTTATTAACAATCAACAATCATGGATTATAAATAAATTGTGGTCATTCGCGTGAAAAAGATACCTATTATTGGTTCTAGTTTTCGAAAAATAGTTAAGCGGAAAGCACACACTTTTGCATTGCGAATATTCTCAAGGAATAAAGCACAAGAGTAATGTGTTGATGTGAGAATTTGAAAAAGTGCGTTTTTCATGGGCAATTATTGTAATATTTTTAGAAATAAGTCATTTTATGTGAAATAACTTCTTCTGATTTAAATTATAAAAAAGAAAAATTAAAATCGTCGTAAAAATGTCAAAAACCCTTTAAAAATAAAAATATAAAAATTCTGACAAAAAAGATTATTTCTTTCAAAAAAAAAAATAATTAATTTTAAGTATTACAATTTTTTTCTTGAAGTAAGTTTTCTGTTATCAATTCAAACCTTAAATAACACCTTAACAAAAATAAATTGTTCACATAAAAAAAGAACAACAATTGAGCAGCCAAAAAATAAATTTTGAACAAACTAATTAAAGTTTCAACCAATCCATACATGAGTTAGTGCTTTCTTTTTTTAATTTTCACATTTTTCATCAAAAATAATATTGTTTATTTGGAGTGACATCAGTTATAATATTTTTTTTCTAGATTCATAGAAAAACTGTTTTTCTCAGATATCGGACTTTTGATACGAGAACTACCTTAATAAAAATACGTTTTTCACAACAACAACAAAAAAACAAATTTTCAACAAAAAAGATGCTACTTAAAAAAAATATATTAATCATAAAAAATAATAACTAAGAATAAATAAATCCGTCTATTTTGGTACAATACTTTTGTTTCTGGTTGAAAACTAATCTTTTTCGTTTTGCAAGTTTAACTATTTGCTTACAAATTAATTTTTTTGGTTAAAGATTCATCATTTCAGTTTAAAATTTATTTCTTTGTTAAAGAATTAACGTTTTTGTTAAAAACTCTTTTTTCAATACATTTGCAGCAAAAAGTAGAATTGTTAAATTTTCAGTTAAAAAATTTGAATTTTCAACAAGTACAAAAAAGAACTCTTTCAACGAAATAGTTGTATTTCAAGCAAAGAAATCAAACTTCAAACAAAAAGGTAAATAAATAATAATAAAAATAGTAACCAATTTATTAATTGAAAAATTAACTCGGTTATTAATTAATAAGTTGTTCAATTTTCTGATCGTCTTTTAAATGAAAATTAACGTTTTTAAGTAAAAAATAAAATCTCTAACCAAAACTGGAATCGTTAAATCTTCAGTTAAAAATATTCCATTTTTGAACAAAAAAGAACTCTTTCAACGAAATAGTTGTATTTCATCCAAAGAGATCAAACTTCAACCAAAAAAGTAAATAAATAAGTAATAATAAAAATAATAACCAATTTGACGGTTGAAAAATTAACTCGATTATTAATAAATAAGATGTTATATTTTTTGATCGTTTTTTGTATATAAATTAATGTTTTTAAGTAAAAAATTAAATTTCTCAGCAAAACTGGAATCGTTAAATCTTCAGTTCAAAATATTCAATTGCCAACAAACAAAAAATTTATTTTTAAGAAAAAAGATAAATTTTGAAAGAAAGAGATAAATCAGCACCCAAAAAATAACTTGTGAACAAACTAATTAAAGTTTCAACCAATCCATGCAGCAGTTAATGTTTTCTAAAAAAAAACATAAAAAATAATAAGTAAAAACAAATAAATTCGTATAATTTTTTACAAAACTATTGTTTTTTATTAAAATTGATCTTTTTGGGTGAAAATTAAAATATTTTATTGCAAATTTAACTATTTGGTTACAATTTAATTTTTTTGGTTGAAGAGTCATCATTTTAAGTCAAAATTTATTTCTTGGTTAAAGAATTAACTTTTTTGATAAAAACTCTGTTTCTTCAACACAAATTAATTTTTTTAAATTAATTAGAACACATTTTTAGCAAAAAGTAGAAGTGTTAAATTTTCAGTTTAAAAATTGAATTTTGTACAAAAAACAATAAAAAGCTCTGTCAACGAAATAGTTGCAGTTCAACCAAAAAGATCAAACTTCAAACCAAAAAAAAAATACTTAATGATATAAATAGTAACCAATTTATCAGTTCAAAAATTAACTCGGTTATTTCTTAATAGGATGTTATATTTTTTGATCGTTTTTTGTATGAAAATTAATGTTTTTAAGCAAAAAAAAGCATATTTTCAATCAAGTAACTTCAAAAAAATATATTAATGATAAAAAATAATAATAAATAAAAATAAATAAGATTTTCTTTTTGGTACAAAACTATAGTTTTGGATTCAAAATTAATCTTTTTGGTTGAAAATTTAAATATTTGATTGCAAATTTAACTATTTGGTCACAAATTAATTTTTTTGGTTGACGATTCATCATTTTAGTTCAAAATTTATTTCTTTGTTAAATAATTAACTTTTTGGATAAAAACTCTGTTTTTTGAACAGAAACTAGTTCAAAAAAATTGAATTTAAAAAAAAAACTCTTTTAACGAAATAGTTGCATTTCAACCAAAGATATCAAACTTCAAACAAAAAATAAAGGAATAAATAATAATAAAAATAGTATCCAATTTATTGATTGAAAAATGAACTTGGTTATAAATAAATAAGATGTTAAATTTTTTTACGGCTTTTTGAATGAAAATAAAAATTTTTAAGTAAAAAAGAAAATTTCTCACCAAAACTGGAATCTTTAAATCTTCAGTTTAAAGTATTCAATTTTCAAATAACAAAAAAATGTATTTGCAGCTCAATAGATAAATTTTCAAAAAACAGATAAATGAGCAGCCAAAAAAATAAATTTTGAACAAAAAATTAAATTTTCAACCAATTCATACAGCAGTTAGTGTTTTCTGAAAAAATAATAAAACATAATAACTAAAAATCAGTAAATTCGTCTAATTTGGTACAATACTATTGTTTTTGGTTGAAAATCAATCTTTTTGGTTCAAAATTTATTTCTTTGTTGAAGAATTAAACTTTTGAATAAAAACTCTGTTTTTTCAGTACAAACTAATTTTTTTAACTAATAAGAACACATTTTCAGCAAAAAGTAGAACTGTTAAATTTTAAGTTAAAAAAAAATTAATTTTTAACAAGAATAAAAAAAGCTCTTTCAACGAGATAGTTGCATTTCTACCAAAGATATCAAACTTCAAAAGAAAAAATAAATACATAAATAATAATAAAAATAGTATCCAATTTATTGGTTGAAAAATTAAATTGTTATTAATAAACAAGATGTTACGTTTTTATTTAACAAAATAGAAAAATTTTCAGAGAAAGAGATAAATCAGCATAAAAAATAATAAATTTTGAACAAACTAATTAAAGTTTTAACCATTTTATGCAGCAGTTAGTGCTTTCTATTGTGAATTTTTACATTTTTTATAAAAAATAATCTTGTTTATTTGGGGTGATATCAGTTATAATATTTTGATTCTTAGAATCGTAGAAAAATTTTTTTCTTCAGATATCTGACTTTTGACACGAGAACTACCTTAAGAAAAATACGTTTTTCACAACATAAAAAAAAAAAAATTTCAAACAAACAACTTTAAAAAAATGAATTAATGTTAAAACATAATAATAAATAAAAATGAATAATATCGTCTATTTTGGTACAAACCTATTGTTTTAAATTAAAAATTAATCTTTTTGGTTGAAAATTAAAATATTTTTAGCCAATGGAACTATTTGGTTAGAAATTAGTTTTTTTGGTTTAAGAGTTATCATTTTAGTTCAAAATTTATTTCTTTGTCAAAGAATTAACTTTTTTGTTAAAAACTCTGTTTTTTCAATCTAAACTAATGTTTTTTTAACTAATAAGGATACATTTTTAGCAACAAATAGAATTGTTAAATTTTCAGTTAAAAAAATTGAATTTTCAACAAAAAACAAAAAAAATCTCTTCCAACGAAATAGTTACATTTTCCCCAAAGAGATCAAACCTCAAACAAAAAAGTAAATAAATAAATAATAAGAAAAATAGTAAACCATTTATTAGGCAATACGTTTTCACAACATAAAAAATAACAATTTTTCAAACAAACAACTTCAAAAAAATATAATTATGATGAAAAAAAATATTAAATAAAAATAAATAATATCGTCTACTTTGGTACAAAACAATTGTTTTAAATTAAAAATTAATCTTTTTGGTTGAA
>JAAAKG020075413.1:0-17073 GCA_010014905.2 Druon quercuslanigerum
ACCTATCCATCGTAAATTTTTACGATTATTTGACACTGCAACTTTTTCGGCAATATAATTTTTATTACACCTACGCACTGCTTTATATTTAATTTATTTTGAAAATTCCATGATTATTCACTTTTTATATTTTTGAGTGTTTTTCATATAAATAATTTATTTATAATTTAGCTGCTCAATTCGTTGAAAAAATAGTTTACTCTCGTAACAACATATCTACATTTTTATTAATACTCTAGTTAATAAAAATTTTAAGTAATAAAAAAAACTGTTTATTATTTTTTTATTCTTTAATAAGGGGATAATTCTGAACTGAAATAATTGTAGATAAATAAAAAAACAATGAATAATTTAAAATTTTTGGAATGATTTCATATAAAAACTACTGATGAGCAGACTCAAAAGTATAATAGAGCCCTAATCCAGCACCACCTCTGTGCGTGGCCTATTTGGTCCTGCCTCAACGAAGGAGGCGAGCAGCAGACCGGCCGAGAACCGTGATCGTCGACTAAAACTCAACTTAAATACGATAAAAAATTTTTAATCGTATCTCGGGAACCGATTAAGATTTTTTAAGTTTCTTTGGCTTAAAATAAAGATAACATTTTAGGCTCTATGCTGTACAATTTTCAAATTTTTGCAACAATTTTCCTAGGTCATGCTAAAAGTTGAAGTCAAGGTACAAAATTTTAGAAAATCAAGAATTTTTGTAAAACTTATCACGTGCTGTATTCTCTTTAGCAATTAAAAAAAATCCGTTTGACATTAATAGACGTCGAATTTCATAGGCTTTTAAACTGTTTTTTAAAAAATACCCTATCATTTTTTTTCGTTGAGTTATCGTGGTTCAAAATCAGCAGTGATTTTTAATAGTGCTTGCATCAATCGATCTCATTATTTCCGAAGGTAGCGTAGCTAACTATAACAAGAAACGAAAAAATTACTTTGGTTCATTATTTTGTTTATAACACTTTAAACTATTTTTTAATGATTTTAACGCCTGATATTATTTTTATTTATTTATAACATTAATTTATGACCTCTTTGAGTAAAATTTGAAGTATTAAAAGAAAATGCATCACTGAAAATGTATACAAACAAAAAGTTTATAATTTTTCGTTAAATAAGAAATTTTGGCTTATTCACAGTGTAATATTTTCAATCACTCGTTATACCTGGAAAAGTTGCCCTCATTTCTGAAAAGTAAGAAAATAATAGATCTGAGGTCTCACAGACAGCTGTATATATTTATATCTAATTAAATAACAAAAGTTGTTTTTGTTATCTAACGTATACAAATGAAAGAAGAGATTTTAGAATAAGTAATAAATTAATCAATCTTATCAAGTTTTTTTTATTAATAATATTTTTGCACCAGTGGCGGGAGGGACCTGCATATGGGAAGCATGGTGTGGTCTGGGAGACCGCACGTCGATACGTACATTCTAATTGGTCACTTTTTGCTCAAATGAGGGATAATCTGGACGTAAAATTTTTCTAGGATGACTGCGTTTCGTACTCTGGGGTACCCACATAAAAATCAACTTTTTATGTCACATCTTGCACTGAAACAAATTGAAACAGAAATATAAAATGAGGACGTTATCGTTGATGTGCAGTCTCACGGACCGCCCATGAGCTTTCAATTGATCTTACTCACAAATTACACGCAGGACTGTACGCTGTTGACCTACCTCGGTAAAACTAAAGCCACCAATAATGCCAATAATGGCAGGTTGAAGGAAGGCCAGGGGAAGGGGTACTCACATATCGGAATCAAGGTGCGGTCTGAGACCGCACGTCCACACTGAAAGGTTAATAATTGTACTGTCGGTCCAGTTATGTCTAAAAAAAAAGCAGAGGATCGAAAATTGTATAGGCCAATGCTAAAAAAATGGCTAAAGTCAAAAATAAGGGCTACCGCATCATTATTCGGGGCAACCCGAATGGACACTAGAACAACAAAAAAGAAGTTCTTAAAAATCGATCCAACCCTCTGGTTGTGACACTCCTGATAAGAGAGACCAATTCTAGAAAACAGGAGGTCCTTATCAATTCCGTGATACGACTGATTGGAAATCGAGTGTCTCGTGGAGTAAACTGTGTCAACTAGGGCCACTAGGGCAACTTGGAACCCCTTCTCGACATTGCAACGGAAGGAAGGTCCGGCGACCTCGGTGCGAATTTCTTCGTCCTGGGAGGAGAGAAGTCTTGAAGTCTTTCTTGATCTCACAAGGAAGAAAGGGAGGAGTGACTTTGGCACTCACTCGCACTCGATTCCACATCCGAGGTTCACTGTAGTCTATAGCAGAGCACCAACTACCTCATATCTCGGAGGGTTCAGTAAGAATCGCGCACTGAAACTTGAAGGTGGCTCTCGCCCCCGAACCCATTCGCTTTCCTATCGCTTAAAGCCGGTTGAGACAATCATCAGCAGCAGTCATCGCGAATCCATTGACTGGCTCGATCACTATTAATTTATAGCTTCGATGTCCGGAGTCTCGAGTCTCCACTTCACTAGGCATCTCTCGAAATCTGGATTTTTTACCAAGTTTGTCGGTTTTTTTAAAATAGACTACCCGAAGTTGGACCTAAAGTGAGGAAAGTGCAAAGGGGATGGGGCGGTTTTGCCTGCTGACCCTTTTACTGGGGCTACTGCATCTTGGATTTGCTGCAAGTAAGTTTTGCGATTGGAGGGTAGCGAGATTATTTTTTGTAGTCGACTTTTTACAGATGAAGAAATATTTCTGTTATTTAAATTAACTTTTTGTATAACAATTAATTGATAGTGGGGCTTTTTAGAGACTTAAGTTTAGAGATTGACCATGATGAAGAATATTGACAAATCCAAATGTAACTTGAATTAACGTTTTTCTAAATATGATTTTGATTATTTTCTTTTTTTATAAAATTGTTGTCTTCCTCTCAAATTGTCAAAAATTATCATTTATCTTCATATCAAAACATTACAAAACATAGATTATTGCTTAAGAAAAAGTTGACTGGATTTTCATTTCAAGTTGTTTTGTATCTTAAATTTAAAACCTTCAAAATTAAGTCTAAAAGTAATCCCTTTTAAAATAAAAATCATAGAAAACTTTATGAAAATTGACAAAAATGTGTATTTGTCAATACTGTTGCGTGGTTCAATTAAAACTATAAAATTATCTAATAAATTATTGAAAATATTTATACATGTTTTATGTTAGTGCTTTTTGCTAGAAATTAGTATTTTTAAATAATTTTATTGCAAAATCATAAAGTTACGTAAAGTACTTACAATTTCTACCAATTTAGGTTGCAGTAACGTTTTTCGTCGGAAAATATAATTTTTTAAACAAAAATCATCAAAAGATTCGCTATTTATACAATCAATAGATTTCAAATAAAATGCACAATTTAAAACAATTTTAGATTATGCAGGTTTTTTTTCGGAAATTGGTATTTTCAATACAAAATTACAAGATTTTTAAGATTTAATATTTCTGAACAACTTCTGTCTTTAGTTTATCTTAGAGATTGTACAAAAAATTATAATTTAAAAAAAACTATTAAATTTTAAAAATCCACAATTTAAAAAATAATTATACAAAAATTTAAATTTTTGAACAGTTTCAGGTTATATTGACGCATTTTACACGAAATCTGTAATTTTAAAATCAGAAATATCAAGCTTAAATACCAATTTAATCAGATATTGCTGTTTTTAACACAGAAATTACTTAACTTTAAAGAATATTTACAATTTTTTAAAAAATTTCGTATTTTTACACAAAAATCCTTAATTTTAAATCTAACGATTTTTTTGTAAAATAATAAAATTTACAATACTAAAAACTTGTAATTTTTTAAAGTGTTTTTCTTGTTAAAAATTAAAATTTTTATTTAAAAAATAATTCGGTTTCAAGGAAGATTTACAATTTTTGAGCAATGTTAGCTTATATTGTCGTAAACATTGAAAACTATTATTTTTGTAAAAAAGGAGATTACAATTTGAACAAGATTAAATTTTTGGATTATATTAGTTATTTTGGAAAGAAATTTTTATTTTTAATTTTAAAAATTTTTATTTAAAAAATCATTAGGTTTTAAGGAAGAATTACAATTTTTGAGCAATTTTAGGTTATATTGTCGTTTTACATTGAAAACTATTATTTTTGTAAAAAAGACAATTATAATTTGAACAAGATTAAATTTTTGGATTATATTAGTGTTTTAGTAAGAAATTTTTATTTTTAATTTTAAAAAGTTTTATTTAAAAAATCATGAGGTTTTAAGGCAGATTAAGAATTTTTGAGCAATCTTAGGTTATATTGTGGTTTTACATTGAAAACTATTATTTTTGTAAAAAAGAGAATTATAATTTGAACAAGATTAAATTTTATTTTTGGATTATATTAGTTTTTTTGGTAAGAAATTTTTATTTTTAATTTTAAAAAGTTTTTTTTTAAAAATCATTAGGTTTTAAGGAAGAATTACAATTTTTGAGCAATTTTAGGTTATATTGTCGTTTTACACTGAAAACTATTATTTTTGTAAAAAAGACAATTATAATTTGAACAAGATTAAATCTTTGGATTATATCAGTTTTTTTGGTAAGAAATTTTTATTTTTAATTTTAAAAAGTTTTATTTAAAAAATCATTAGGTTTTAAGGAAGAATTACAATTTTTGAGCAATTTTAGGTTATATTGTCGTAAACATTGAAAACTATTATTTTTGTAAAAAAAGACAATTCTAATTTAAAAAAGATTAAATTTTTGGATTATGTTAGTGTTTTAGTAACAAATTTTTATTTTTAATTTAAAAAATTATTTTAGAAAGGTGATAAATATTTTGTGCAATAGTAGGTTATGCTAGCTGGTTTTACATAAAATCGGTTATTTTAAACAAAAATAATTCAATTTCAAAGTGAAAAAATAATTATATTCGCCAGAAATCGATCATTTAAAAAAAAAATTAAATGTCAACGAATATATACAATTTAAAACAATTTTTTTTAATTTTAGTATTATTCATTGAAGACTAGTGTTTTTTATTTTTTAAATCATTAGATGTCATTGTAGACTTATCATTTTTGTAAGATTTCAGGTTATGTTGGCGCTTCTATCGGATGTCAATATTTTTATTAAAGACTGATTATATTTCAAAAAAGATAAAAAAATTTTTTACAATTTTAAGTTACGCTTTTGTTATTCACTAGAAAGTTGTATATATTTTCAAGAATATTTATAATTTTCGAAGAATTTTAGGTTATATTAATATTTTTTACGGAAAATCGGTGATTTTGATCAAAGAAAGTTTCAAAAAAGACTTGCTATTCTAAATGAATTTCATTTTAGTGTTTTCTATAAAATATTGATATTTAAAAAAATTATTCGATTTCAAACAGGTATTTGCAAAATTTTATTGATTTAAATAATTATTAAGCGTGATAAAAAAAATCACGCTCATTGTGTGCATGTTTGTTTTATAGTGAAATTAAAATTTTACGCATTTCTTATGACTTCCACAGCCAAATAGAATGTGCATAAAATATAATACAATTGAAAATATATTTAATATATTCGATTACATTAAAATTAAGCTTTGAAAGCGTTTTAAAAATAACGCTGTACATTTTTTGTGGTCCTTTCCCCTAATCTACATTGTGAGATTTTGCATTACTTCTACAGCACCATCTATTTATCAACAATGAAATTGTACAACGACTAGACTCTTTAAAAAATTGATCGACCGTAAAGGCATTTATCATGGATCGATGAACAGGTAGAAAATATCTGACATTATTTGGAGAATTTGAATAGCAGT
Organism: Druon quercuslanigerum; assembly: GCA_010014905.2. Classification (NCBI taxonomy): domain Eukaryota; kingdom Metazoa; phylum Arthropoda; class Insecta; order Hymenoptera; family Cynipidae; genus Druon; species Druon quercuslanigerum. The sequence continues at coordinate 5,811 of JAAAKG020075413.1, forward strand.
TCTAACTGAATACATTCTACGATCAAAAAGGCTAACAATGGATTTAATAAAATGATATTAAATAATAAAAAAATTCTATAATAATAGCTTCTGTTAACTGAATCCCCTTTGGGGATTTCAAAATCAGAAAGACAACTCTTTTCTCTCTTAATATCTGTCATTATTCATCTCAGTGAGTTAAATTCATACCTCTTAAATCTTTGAATAACTAATGCGTCTTTTATGTGTAATAAAATTCAATATTTCATGCACTGTTATCACATAAAACATAGATTCCATTAATGCATTGCAAAAAGAAACTTTAGATAATGATCAAAAGACATGTCTCCTAGTGTCTTGGTTCCCAACTGCAAGGCAATAACTTCCATTTAAGTTGATTATTTATATACAGTATTAAATAATGTTTATTTTCTAAATTTATTAATAGAATGCAAGAACACTAAAAAGACATATAATCAAGGACCTTCGATATGAATGGAATACAAAAAAAGTTGATATAGGAAAAAATATTTTTTGGTTAGTTCTTAGATTGTTTCAAAAGAATTCGATTGGATATATATATTTTTTTTAATGAAATATTTTTTAGCAGAATTACATTTTAAAGTTATCCAATATCTTGTTCATACTTGCATAGTTTGTATTCTTTGTAGTAATTCTTCTGTCATGAATAGTCAAACGAAAGTGGTATGAAATTCGTTATTCATTTCTGCATTCTTTATCAATGCACGAATTTATTCAATGTCATTCAAGATATTATCCAGAGAAATCGAAAGTCCATTGATCTTAATGATCAAGAGGATCAAGAGCGTCTCGTATTCTTTAAGGTTGGGTTGCAACACCGATAACTGGAGCAAACAATCTTACAAGGACGACACCATGTCTGTCACTAATTTCATTCTTTATCCATGGTGTGGCAAAACGAATACCAAAGTATCTAGAATCATCTTCAAAATTGTCGAAAATGTTGCTAAAGTTATAATACAAAAAGAAAACTCTTTCTGAATAAAAATTACGTTATTTTTCCTATCATAATAGACTATGGTATTAGTTTACCTTGATGACTCTTCCGAATTTTGAAGAACATGGTTTGAAACCGTTTGTAAACCTTTTGCAAAACTTTTTTTTTAATTTAAGAGTGAAATATCAGTCGAAGGATACAAAAGCATTTAAATATATATGTAGCATACAAAGTATTTTTGTTAAAAAGATTTAATACAATTTTTAGTTTGATGAAAGATTTTTTTTTAAAGTTTCTGTTTTTTACAAAATTATAATGACTTTATTACTCCCTTTTATAATTTGTTTGCAAAAACATTTGTATTTTTCTGAGAAAAAATATCAAAATAAGTAAATATTTTTTATTAAATTCAAAAACGAAACATTATGAGAAGAAACGTAAATCGATCAGACTTCATTAATGTTGAATATTGACAGATTTGAATTATTTTAATGAATTTCAGTAATTGTTTAATAATATTAATATATAATTATCTCTGATATAAAATTAAATTTTTTTAACGTTTCAATTTTTCAGGACATTATGATTTTATATTCACTTTGATCAATTAAAAAAAAATAATTTGAATTTTTCTCTACAACAAAAAACATAAAACTATAAAAAAATATAATTAATTTTTTTGTTAATCACATATAAGAACGAAATAATTAAAAATATGTATTGAAAGAAACGTGAAACTGTCAAAGATTTCGATGACTTGAGATGACTTTACATAGCTATTGTGAGATTTGAATAATTTTAGTAAATTTCACTAATGGATGAATAAATTGATTATTTAAAAGTTTGATAATTTGATACATTAGTATGATAAAAATTAAGAATTACTTTAATTAGCATTGATATTATTAAAAGTATTAAAATTATTCATCATAAATTTATTTTATTTTATTTTATTATTAAATTATAAAAGTTCACAAAATATTTTTTTTTGTAATTATTTGAGCTATAAAAGCTCGAGAAATAGAAATAATTACTATTTTTGGCATTTAGAAACCATTTTTTGGAATTGTCCTTCAAAATTTCATTTGGGAATATTCTTGAGGTTATATTGTAATTATTAGATTGTTGTTAAATTATATTATATTCTTACATTATATTTCCATGAACGTGATTTTTGTCTGATTGTTTTAACGTTTCGGTTTTTTCACGAAATTTTTTATAATCAGTTAATGTTTACTTTTATGTATTTTCTACAAAAACATTTGTATTTTTCTGAGAAGAAATATCAAAAAAATTAAATTTTTTTTATTAAATTCAAAAACGAAACATTATGAGAAGAAACGTGAATCGAGCAAAGACTTCATTAATGTTGAATATTGACAGATTTGAATTATTTAAATGAATTTTAGTAATTGTTTATTAATGTTAATATATAATTATCTCTGATATAAAAATTTTAATTTTTTTCAACGTTTTAATTTTTCATGACATTATTACTTTATATTCACTTTGATCAATTAAAAAAAATAATTTGAATTTTTCTCTACAACAAAAAACACAAAACTATAAGAAAAAATAAAAATATTTTTGTTTATTAATCAAATATAAGAACGAAATAATAAAGAAATAAATATATTGAAAGAAACGTGAAATTGTCAAAGATTTCGATGACTTCAGATGACTTTATATACCTATTATGAGATTTGAATAATTTTAATAAATTTCACTAATGGATTATTAAATTGATTATTTAAAAGTTGAATAATTTGATACATTAGTAGAATAAAAATTAAAAATTACTTCAATTAGCATTGAAATTAATTAATCTAAAAAGTTTATTTATCATAAATTTATTTTATTTTATTTTATTATTAAATTATAAATGTTTACAACATATTTTTATACGGTGGTAATTATTTGACCTATAAAAGGAAAAGGGGTAGATCAGAAACGTCCTATCCCTTTTCCAGCTCGAAATATATCAATATTACTATTTTTGGCGATTAGAAACCATTTTTTGGAATTTTCCTTCAAATTTTTATTTGGGAACATTTTCGTGGTTATATTGTAATTGTTATATTGTTGTTAAATTATATTATATTGTTATATTATATTTACATAAACGTGATTTTTGTCTGATTTTTTTAACGTTTCAGTTTTTTCACGAAATTATTTATAATCAATTTATACTTATTCTTATAAATTTTCTGCAAAAACATTTGTATTTTTTGAAAATACTCAGAAATATACAAATGTAAAAACGAAACAGCATAAGAAAAAATGTATTATATTGAACAAAATTTGGAACGATCAAAGATTTCATTAATTTTAAATATTAATGGATTTTTTTTTTATAATAAATATATTATTATACAATGTTATGTTATATCAACATAAACTTCATTATTTTCTTAACTTCTCGGTTTTTCACGGAATTATGCATTTACTTTTTGCTCACTCTTATACATTTTTCAAACAAAAATTTATATTTTTCTGAAAGCACACATTAAAGTATATAAAAATATTAATTTTTAATTTTTTTTTATCAAATTTATAAATGAAGCAATACAGAAAAAAATGTATCATTAGGAAAGACGTGATATGATCAAAGATTTTAATATTTCTATATATTAATAGATTTGAATAATTATAATAAATTTCACTAAGTGTTAATTAAATTTGATATTGAACAGTAGAATTAATGAAAATATTAGAATGATAAATATTAAAAATTGCTCCAATGAACGTTTAATTTTTCGTTTCAATGATAAATTATAAATTTGTGCTAATTTTTTTTTTCATTTATTATGGTAATTTTTCAATCTAAAAAAGGAACAGGTGAAATTTTTTACACATTCTACCCCTTTTCCAGTCATTAATTTTAAATAATAATGGATTTAATAATTTGAATGAATTTACTAATTTTTGATTAATTTTAATGTTTAACAGATAATAATTTAAAATATTAGAACATAACAAATAAAAAATTGGTAAAATTAAAATTGATTTTCGGTTTATTAACAAATTATAAATTTTAATAAAATTTGTTATTTAGCATGGAAATTTTTCGAGCTGGTCATTTAAGAATATTTTTGAAGTCACACTGTTATTATTATTTTGTTATCATAATTATTACCACAGGACCTCAAAATTAATTAGTATACTTTTTTTACAAAACGAAAGTATGATCAGTTATAAGCCTGATTTTTACAGATATTCAATCTTTTTAATTTTTTGTATTTAAGGGAGGGGTCTATAAATATTTCTGCGTCTTTGCCAAATTATATTTTACGTTTGAACTAAAATGAAGATTTTCCAAAAAGTTGGTATTCTAGCAATTTAAACATGTTTAAGTTAAAAGAAAGACACATTCGATGCTTTCAAAATTATGCTAAAGTAAAATTCAGCCTTTGTTGACAAATAAATTAAAATTCAATTATTAGAGATTGTAGGACACCAATATTTGATATACTCTATTCTGAAAAAATAGAACAGTTCAGGGATCTATTCAGTAAAAATTGTAATTAAAAAAGGTACTTCCATAAATTGATATTGTAAATATTCTAAATCCAATTATCAATAAAGTAACTTCAAAGATCTTTCTTCATCTAAATCTTGTTTTCTGGATCTTTAATTGAGAGGAAATATAAAAAAAGAGAGAATAAATAAGACTTAATTTTTACTAATTAAATTATAAAATCACGCATTAGATACTCTAAAAACTCGAGCATAAAAGTAGAGGTATTTTTTCGACTGGATGGGTTTGAGAGCGAGAGTTCCTCCAGTCCAAAAACAAATATGACTTTCTCGCAAAAATTATAATACTCTAAGAAAGTCTAACTTCCATGCAGGAAGCTGCATAAAATGAACCATAATGCACGTAATGCCAAACTGCAGACATTTCATTCGAACTATTTTAAATAAAGACTTCACGCTGATTATTACAATTCCGCTTCTTTATTTGGCTTTGATGTTTTGCTCAAGTAATTACTCATTAATTAGGTGCTATTTCAATGATATCCTGTCAATCACTGAACTTTTTATTATAACTGTAATTCCTAATATGGAAGTATTTCCTATACAATGAGAAGATATTCTATTTCCTTAGAAATTCCTTACATTCATAACATTTATATTGCAGTATAATTAACAATTATAATGTTATTGAAAACATAATTATAATAATCGACAAAAAAGTAAATTTAATTGTAACTATGTTTCACTTTCTTCAATTGAAAATTTATTAATATAATACGTTAGAATCTCTTCTGATTGAAAGCATGTTCTTTTTAATTTAATATTTTTGTTCAACAAGTATGCAAACGATTATTATAAAAATAGAAACATCTAGTTGACACATCATTGATGATGTCACTCATTTATTTATTTGCACGTTATTAAAAGTAGTCATAATCCTTAAGTAGCTATTTTATTATCAAGATAAATTTCACATTTCTCTCACTTCTCTGTAGATTTTATTGAATTCTACATCTGCTACCTACTCGCTGGATTTATAATGCACTGTAAAAACTATTAAAAATTCTAATCTGGATAAGAAAAACTGTGTTATATTTATTTATTTTTTTAGTTTAATTATTTACTTTGATAATTTTGTAATTGAAAACCAAAAATTAAGGAATTCAAAAATCATGTGTCATCTTATTAGTAATATTTTTCTTATACAACCAAATTTCTATATTTATGCTGGAGAAACTGAATTAATTTTTATTTATTCCAGAATGTCCAATACAGAGAACTTCACCTGGAAAGGAGATTCTCTGTTATACCGAGAGTTACGACATCGAACGTCTGGAAGATGCTATCTGCAGTTGCACCATTTTGGTGCATCAAGGCCACGATCTTCAGAGTTTGGTGACTTCCGGTAAGATTTTATTCTCTTTACGCCCAATATAATTATATAATTTCTGCAATGACTTTGTGATCGAATTATTTATTTCTTAACGTGGATATTAAAAACTTTTGAATTCTCTAATTTTATTTTGGATGTTTCCAAATTTAGATCGTACGATATGCTAAAGAACCTGAAATTCCAAATTTGAAAAAATCAGTAAATATACCTGCACTGCTTAAAAAGTTATTTTTCAATCTTAAATAATATAATAAATTCTTCGAAATGAACAAAAGAGCCTGTTCCTACTGGGAATAATTCGTAGATAAACTTTTGGTTTAATTGTTTAAAATATTTTCTAAATATTTTTAATTTTCAGTATATATTTGTTTTTTATTATCTTTTTTTTAATATTCTCTGCACTAATATTTTATATATAAATATTTCCAACTTGAATTATTTATTAAGAAGAAATTATTTTTTAAATATTATTAATCTTAAAACGTAGCTTTTCATTGGTAAAAAAAATATTAAGTGATATTTTGCAGTGATTAAAAAATATTGTGCTCTAGTTTCTGTGGATAGAAAAAAATTAGCTTAAACTTTCAAAAGATCAAAAATGTATTAACTTGTATTTTTGTATTTATAAGAAAATTTTAACTTGCATTTTTACGATCCAATTAATTTCATCAAAGCATTTTTTAGCAATCCAAGAATATATTGACTTGTACTTTTCAAACGATTAAAAAATATTAACTTAAATTTTTTTTTAACCAGCAAAGAACATTTAATCGCTCCTTTTTAAAAATACAAAATATTAACTTGTATTTTTATAGCAAATACGAGATATTACCTTGTCGGTTTTTTAATAATAATTTAATAGTGTAAAAAATAATCATGTAAAGAAAAATTTAAACTTAAAATATTCAACGAAAAATAATAAATAAGATACCTGCATTGGATGAGCACATTTTAATTAAGTTTTTATTTTAGTAATTACTATTTATTATTAATTAATTTCGGGCATTTTTCATTTAAAATATTTCTTGTTTTGGGAATTGTATCGTCCGAAATTTTATGTTGCCAAGTTCTTCAGACGTCCTTAAAGAATATAGTTTTTATTTTAATAATTTTTGCACTATTGAAATAATTATTTCTTAATTAAAACTTTAGGAATTTTTAAATATTGCGGAATTTTCTATTTCGAATATTTTCTTCTTCTTGAATTTTACAGTCTCGCGAATTATATCGTTCGGGAATCTTCAGTCATCTCAAAATTTTCTGACACAGAGAAATTCTCGAATCTAAACAACTGAAAAATTTTTAAATAATAAAATAGTACATAATAATTAAAATGCTTTAATTTTATGAACGTATTATTTTATTTCACTATTCATTTATTTTTAGAAACAATTTTTTAATTGTTTAGATTTGAAAATTTTATCATTCTCAAATTTTTTTATGTCGATAAATTTTATGGGAAGGTTGAAAAATCCCGAAAAATAAATATCCCAACACTGTAAAATTACAGAAAAGAAAATATTCGAAATAGAAAATTTTGGAAAATATTAAATTGCCAAAATATAAAAATCTCAATTTGAGAAATTCTCGAATAATAAAATTCCTAAACAATTTATGTCAGCGAAATTTAAAATTTCCAACAGATTATTATATTACTGAATTTCAAAATTCCCGAATAATAAAATTTCCAATAGAAAATTGTCTTATTATAAAAAAGCAGGTACTGCCTAATTGTTAACACTAGAAAATTATCGAAACTAAACATTAAAATTTTTGTTCAATAAATTATATTTATTTATTAGAAATACAATAATAAAATATTTAAATGAGACAAATTTTTTGGATTTTAATGTATTTTTTTTTGTATTATGGTTTGAGTTTGAAATAACAATAATTGAAATAATTTATCAATTTCAATGAAGAAAAAAAAACAATACAGAAACAAGAATTTTATCACAAGAGCAATAATTTAAAAAAGTACTATACACATTGTCAACAAAACTTAAATTGAGACATTTTTTTCTTTAATCATTGTTATTTTAATTTAAACAATATTTTTAAAATGCAATTTGCAATTTGATACTGTCAAATATTTTATAGATCGGAAATTTTCTGTCGCGAAAGCTATTATTGAGAAATTTAAAAATCCATTAATATTATAAAATGTTCGGAATTCTTTCAATTCGGAATTTTTTATTTTATTTTTCAGGAATTTTACATTGCTGGGAATTTAATTTTTCAGGATTTTCAGCTATCCTACAATTATAGTTTCCGAAATACTTATGACGTTGGCAATTTTATTTAGTGAATTACCTACTATGGGAAATTTTTCAATTTGGGGATTTTCTATTCTGAATATTTTTCTTTTTCAGAAATTAGACAGTGTTAGGAATTTTATTTTTCGAAAATTTTTTATTGCCCTTACTAAAGATTAGTGTAGAAAATATTCCTGTAGAAAATATCCAAATAAAAATATAGTCATTGTGGTTCCTAATTGAAATGGAATCGAATAAAAATTTGAATAAATTTGATGTTAATGAAAAAAAGTAACTTTTATTTTTAATCCTTGAAATTTAGAACTAGAAATTCTGCGGCTTGAAAATAAATCAATCATTAACTAAGCAAATTGATAGCCCGAGTAACTACATAAATTCCGAGTATTATGTAAAATATAACTTTTCTGAATCATCAATGAGATTATCATTAAAGTGCAAGGCCAGAATCGCATTTATGGAATTCCATAACTGCATACCGTACACTCAACCTTGCACTTGTAACAGTATATCGAATACTTCAAAATCTGAAAGTAACACAACCAAACAAATACTGAGCTCATCAAATTTAAATGATTGCCTCTACATTTTAAAGTTTATCTATGATTAATTTCCTTTCACTTCTCATCTTTTTTTACTCAGTCCTTTTTTATAAAATCATCACTGCAATGATTGGAATGATCCTCATTCTCCTTACGAGAGGGAAGTTGTGAGAGAAACTAGGACAAGGACAACATGCGTCTCGGGTATGGTAACTTCTCCAGTGTACAAGACAAAGAACTGCCAAAATAGTTACCTGGTCGTGTCAATTATTGACTTGGATATAATTATGACTTATTACAGCCTTCATTTCCGATAATGATGTCAGACTTTTTAATTTATTTTTACTTTAACTGATTGATTACGTTATAATTAGGGTTCTGAAGAATTTTTTTTTATTGATGATATACCTTTTTGATTTATATTTCTCATAGTGTACTGTAAACAATTTTTCAGAAAAATTTCCATTTTTGGGAGTCATTTAGTACAATACTTTCGGCAATTTTCTCAGGAAAATGTCCTTACGTTTTTGTTAAATTTTTTAGTTATTTTTGTCATTTTCCCTGCAATAACTTCAGAAAAATTATATAACGATTTCGGTTTATTAACAAGTGCTTAAGGAATTTTTCCCAATATATTTCCGGAAAAATTTCCAAACATAAAATAACTTTGAACAATTTTTCTAAATTTTTTGGTAGATTTGTTATGTATTTGAGGAATTGTAATTGAATTGTAACTCTAATTGAGAAATTAAGAAATGTTTTTGGAATTGGCCTCAAATACGTTCATGAAAATTCTATAAAGGTTTTGGTAGATTTTTAATTGAATAAAGAACCTTTCGAAAAATAATTTGGCGAAAATTTTCGAATGATTTCTTTAAATTTTTTAGTTATTTCGTGGAATTTATCCGAAACTGGTTTCATAAAAATCCATAACGATATCGGTAAATTTTCAAGTGTTTAGTAAATTGTCCCAAACATATTCCCCGGAAGATATCCAAACTATGTCTGTAAATTTTTTATTTATTTGAAGAATTTTCTCGAAAACACCTTCAGGAAAATTCTATAAGGATTTTTGTAAATTTTAAGTGCCTAAGGAACTTTATCGAAAATAATTCCAGGAAAATTACGTAAAAATATCGGTCAATATTTTATTTATTTTTGGAATTTGCCATAAAATAATTTTCGCTAAATTTTTTATTTATTTTATGAATTTTACCCAAAGTATTATCAATGTAATTCCATATCGATTTCGATAAATGCTTAGGTTCTCAGGCAATTTTTTTAAAAGTTATTTATTTTTAGTTAATCAAACTTTCGAATTCTTAAGGAATTTTCCGGAAAATTATTCCGGGGAAATTTAGTTACAATTTGGTTAAATTTTTTAGTTATTATGGTAATTTTATTTAAAAGAGCTTCAAGATAATTCTGTATTGACTTCGGTAAACTTTCAAGTGTTCAGCGAATTACTGGAAAATAATTTCGTGAAAAATTCCTAACGTTTTCGGTAACTTTTTTTTATTATTTTAAGAATTTTTTCCAAAATAGATTTAAGGAAAATTTATCACGAATTCGGTAAATTCTCAAGAGTTCAGGAAATTTTCCTGAAAAGAATTTACCCTAATATAAGTTCGGGAAAATTTCTTGGAGACTTTAATAAAATTATTATGTATTTTGGGAATTTCCGCCTAAATAATAACGTCGTCAATTTTGGTAAACGTAAATTAAACATTTTTTTAAGTGTTCAAGCAATTTTCCTGAAACTCCTTCCGAGAAAATTGGTAACGTTTTTCGCAATTTTTTAGTTCTTTTGGGATTTTTTTCCAAAGCAGCTTCAAGAAAATTTCATAATGATTTCGGTATATGTTTGTAAGTGTTTAAAGAATTTACTTGAAGAGAATTCCAGGGAAATTTCCTAACGATTTCATAATATTTGTTATTTATTCTGGAAAATTACGGTAAAATAATTTTGATAACATTTTGTAAAGATTTAGTTTTTTTTTTCATATTTTGAGCATTTTTCCGTAAACAGCTTCGAGAAAATTTCGTAACGATTTCGGTAAATTTGTTACGTATTTCGGGAATTTTTCCGAATGTATCTTTATTAAAATTCCATAACGATTTCAGTAAACTGAAGTTTTTAATTTAAAAAAATATATATATTTCGAAATTAAATTTTTAAGTGTTTAGAGAACTCTTCCTGAGAATATTCCCGGGAATTTGATCAATTTTGTAGTTATTTTGAGAATCTTCACCAGAATGACTGTGGAAAAATTCCTTAAAGATTTCGATAAATTTTTAAGTTTTTAGGGGATTTTCTTGAAATAAAAAAGCTATATAAAAAAAATAAAAAAAATTTCGGTTTTATATTTAGAACTTATTTTAATGAGATTTTAATCTACATTCATCATAAGAATTAATGTTAAGGATCCAATCCTATTGAAATTCTATTACCTTACATTCAACCCTATTGAAGGAAACATAAAAATAAATACTGAAGTTTTTAACATTCAAATGAACGAAATATTTTTTCTTAACGAGAATCTGCATTAAAAATATTATTACAAAAAATAAATGACCTAAATTAAATTTAATTATAAGGAAAGTAACCTATTAAAATATA
>JAAAKG020075424.1:0-17072 GCA_010014905.2 Druon quercuslanigerum
GTCATGTGCTATGGTTTCCTACTATTTTCACACGGACATAGACCTGTCATAGTATTGGAGTGAATGCGGTTTCAGATCTGGGATCACTGATCTAGTGAACTCCTGGAATACCCCAAATCTAATGAATTCAGGAGATTCCTCAAATTCAGTTAGTTCCGCGATTTCCGTTAATTCCGCGTATATGAATTCAGTGAATTCTTCGATTTCAGAGCATCCTGTGAATTTCATAAATTCAGTGAATTCCGTGCATTCTTTGAATTCCGTAAATTCTCTTGATTTCGAGAACTACATAAATACCATGAATTTTAGGAATGTTTTGAATTCCAGGAATTCCTTAGATTCCTTGAATTCCGCTAATTTTACGAATTTCATGATTCAAATGAATTCCACTAATCCCGCGAATTTCATGAATTATGTGAATTATGTAAATTACATTAATTCCGTGAATTTATATAATTTAAGTTAATCCCGCAATTTTAGGAAGTTTCGCGAATTTAATTAATTTTGTAAATTTCGTGAATTTCGTGAATTACATAAATTACACGACTTCTGTGAATCCCCCAAACCCAGTAAATTCTGGGGATTCCCATAATTCCATTAATTCCGAGATTTATAGTGAATTACACGAATTCCATAAATTCCTCGAGTTCCGTCAATTCCGCGAATTTAATGAATTTTGCGAATTCCATGGATTTCATGAATTAATTAAATTACATGAATTTCATGAATTCTCCAAATCTAGTGAATTCCGGGAATTCTTAAAATCTAGTGCGTTCCTAAGAGTCCCTGAATTCCGTAAATTCCCCGAATTGCATGATTTAAATGAATTACACGAATCCCGCGAATTCCATGAATTATGTGAATTACGTAAATTACATGAATTCCATGGGTTCCCCCAATCCTAGTGAATTCCGTGTATTTATATAATTTAGGTTAATTCCGCAATGTTAGGAAAATCCGCGAATTTAAATATATTAGTGAATTTTATAAATTTCGTGAATTACATAAACTATACGAATTCTGTGAATCCCCCAAACCCAGTGAATTCCGGGGATTCCCATAATTCAGTTAATTCCGAGTTTTATAGTGAATTGCACGAATTCCATCAATTTCTTGAGTTCCGTAAATTCCGCGAATTTAATGAATTTTGCGAATTCCATGAATTTCATAAATTACTTAAATTACATGAATTCCATGAATTCTCCAAATCTAGTGAATTCCGGGAATTCCTTAAATCTAGTGAATTCCGGAGATTCCCGCATTCCAGTTAATTCCGCGATTTCAGTGAATTCCGCGTATATAAATTCCGTGAATTTCTTACATCCAGCGAATTCAGGGGATTCCCATAATTCGGTTAATTCCGCGTTTTCTAGCGAATTGCACAAATTTGATCAATTCTGTGAGTACCGTAAATTTCGCAAATTCAACTAACTTTGCGAATTTCATGGATTTCTTGAATTACATAAATTACATGAATTCCGTGAATTCTCCAAATCTAGTGAATTCAGGGGATTTCCTAAATTTCTAATAATAAATATAAATAAAAATTAAAAATAAATATAATAAAAATAAAAAAAATAAAAAAAAATAATTGAAAAATTAAATGGAAAAAAGGTAACAACTTAGTTAACTAAAGAAATATATTTCCAGGTTTTAAAGCTTATTTCCCTCTCTGAATAAAATTAATAAAATTTAACCTTTTTAACTCTATTGAAACAAGAGGAGGGCCATATTGAGATATTTTTAACATGACCTATTTTTTTTAAAGTAATACCTTCTAGTTGTCTACAAAAATATGAAAAAACTAAGCGCTTTTTATAATCCTGATAAATTAAATAGATTTGTTTACGAAGAAGATACTTCATTGTCATTCTCAATCGAAATTCTTCAAACTTAACCAATTATAGTAAAATTTACAAATTCCATTAGCGAAAAGTGTGCCACTACATCAGAAAAGTTGCTTATTTAATTAGCCTAGATATTTTATAATTCAATAGTAAAAAAGCACTAATTATTTTGTCAACATATATAAACTTATTTAGGACTGTATTTTTAAATAATAAAAGTATTTACACATATTGAAAACGTGAAGGAAAAAAGTTTAACGAAACGACGCAAATGAGTGGAATGTTTAAATCTATTGACACAACAAGTAGGTCATGTTGATAAATTTTTAACAAGGAAAACATGAAAAATAAGAATATTTACAATCTGCAAATTAGAATAAGTCTATATTGGCGAAGATTTATCCCTTTAATTTAAAAAATTAAATTATTTGGTAGAAAATTAATTTGTTTTAGTTGAGGATTTAACTAATTTGTTATACATTATTTTGCTTTTGGTTAAATTCAGCTACTTATCCGTTTTTTTTTGTTTTTTAAATTCAACAACAACTTGGTTGAAATTTTTTTATTTCTTGACTACAAAATGTTACAAATTTCGTCTTTTGGGGGTAAAAAGTCATGTTTTTGCTCAAAAAATAAAATCTTTTGTTTGATAATTTGTTATTTTTAATAAAAGTTTATCTTTTTAGCATGAGAGGTCAATAATATGGTTAGATTTAAAAAAAAAATGTTTTTGGATCTAGTGGGAAGGCGAAATATGATAATATTAGAAAAGAATTCTTTCTTCCTCAATAGAGACTACATGACTTACAGCGGCCGGAGTGGTAGGAGGAGTTAGGGTAGAAGGGGTAGGGAAAAGGTCACTCCCACATGCAGATGACACAGTGCTGCTAGCAAAGAGTGGAGAGGCTTTACAGGAGATGATGAAAACGTTGAGAAGGTACTTCAACAAGAAAAGATTAGAGGTAAATGCGGAAAAGTCGAAGGTTTTGGTGTTCAGGAAAGGAGGTGGGAAACATAAGAGGGGGGAGTGGAGCTGGCAGGGAAAAGCGGTACAGGAGATGAAAAAGTTTGTGTAACTAGGCTTCCTGTTTCGGAGGAATGGGGTAGTGGATGGTCCTATAAAAGAGAGAGAGAGAGAGAGAGAGAGAGAGAGAGAGAGAGGGAGAGAGAGAGAGAGAGAGAGTATTTTAAATACGATTTTGTAAGGAGAATGACATTATTTGATTTGCTAGTGATGAGTGTCTTATTTTATGGAGTGGAGGTGTGAGGGTGAAAGCTAAGTGAGGAGATAAAAAGGATACAGGAGAGGTATATGAAGTGGACACTGGGGTTCGCAAGGAATAAGCGGAATTATTTTGTCCAGAGGGAAACAGGAAGAACGAGGTTAAGCGTGTAAATATGAGGAGAGATTTTTAGAAGGGTTGGGCAGTAAGCTGGTTATGGAATGTTGGTGGGAGAAGGAAAGCAGAGGTAGGGGTGAGAGGATGGAGGTGGAAAGGTAAAGGTATTTTAGAACAAATGGATTGCAGATAGATGAAGTGAGAAGGATGAATGGGGAAGGAAGGAGGGTATGTGTGTTGGTTAAAGAAACAGCATGGAGAGAGAGAAGGAAGTAGGGGGAGAGAGAATAAGAGAGTCAAGGTTTATCGGGAACTATGGTATGTGTGGATTATGCCAATGGAGAGAGTGCAATATTTGTGTCAGAGAGGAGAGCAAGGATGTCAAGAACTTATAGCGAGAATAAGATGCGGATGCACGGAGAGTTATAATAGTTTCTGACTTTCTAGAGAGAAGAGGGTGCGTGAATTGCGCGGGAAGGGAGATTCAAAAGTTGTGTAATGGTTGGAGGAGTGTGAAGAGGAGGTATTTAGGAGGTATTGTTTCATGAAAGAGGGGACGAACGGTTAGTTGCATGGGTGAAGGGGATGTTGGATAAGATGGAGAAGAAAAGAGGAGGAGGAATGGAGAAGGGAAGATTGTATATAGTAGATAAGGATTAGGGATCAGGTGCGGAGTAGATGGATGTTAGTTTTTAAGATGTAGTTGGAAGGAAATTCTGCTCTATTAAATTCCGATAAAAAGCAAAATTTGTACAGAGAAACCTTTTACAAATTTCTGTCAATAAAAAGTTTAGTGGATCTAAACCATTTTCAGGTCACGAATCTTTGCCTCCCCACTAAATACCAAACAAGCTATAAAACCGTTTGTATTTTTCGAGTGGCTTGTTTCAAAAATAACATTTGAGTTCTACATCAGTATCTTTCTTCGAATTGAGCAACAATGAAGATCGTCATTCTATTCTTTAACTGCATGATTTTACTGAATGTTGCAAGTAAGTGTACCAAAAATATTATGCATTAAAATTCTCTTATTCTCCTTTAATCTGTTTCTTCCTCCTTGAAATCTTCTAAAATCATGCAAGTTCATTACAAAAAGCTGAATTCTTTCTGAATTTTCTGTAAAAAAATAAATTCTAATTAGGCCTGTATTGTAGTCCAATCGTCATTACCACTTTTGTACTCACTGCGAGGTCCCCGAAATACCTTTTGATTACAAGGTAAAAAAGTCCCCTGGTCATGAATTTTTTTTTCTGAAATCATGGTAACTTTTTATTTCAAACACTTTTTTAAATTTTGTTATTTGTTAATAAAAAATTATAGTT
This sequence comes from Druon quercuslanigerum, assembly GCA_010014905.2. Taxonomy (NCBI): domain Eukaryota; kingdom Metazoa; phylum Arthropoda; class Insecta; order Hymenoptera; family Cynipidae; genus Druon; species Druon quercuslanigerum. The sequence continues at coordinate 4,510 of JAAAKG020075424.1, forward strand.
TCATTTCTAGCATTTTCGAACAAAAACAAAACTTCTTCGGTTATTTTTCTTTACTCGTAAGATAAGCCGTGTGCAACTTTTAACATTACAAACAAACGATTTTTTAGTAAAATTACATTTAAAAAATATTAATATTATTTTTAAAGGAAAATCGTCTAGACTTTCTATTTGTTAATCAAAAATTATTTGGGCCAACAAATCTTATAAGATTCTCTAAAATTTTTGCAAAGCCTATATCCTTCATTAATAAAAATGTTAATAAAAAAAGAATCGAAAAATTTTTAAAGAATTTTTTAGATATAAAGCGCATTTATTATTTATTTAAATTTAAAAAAAAATAACATTTTTATGGAAAAAGAATATCGAAAATATAATTCTGACGAAATGTAGAGTATGAAAAGAACCTGAATGTTTACAATTAATTAAATTTTTTCTCGTTTCTTAAAATTGTGCAAACAATCAACTTATGATTTCAATAGAGTCAAGAATGTTACACTATCGCTTTACTTGATTTAACGTCTTTTGTTTTAGGGTTTTATATTTTTACAATATTGTTTTAAAATCAATAACTAAAAATATTTTTAGCGTAGTCGAATTTTTTTTCGATTTTGAACAATTATTCAAAATGTAAAAAAACTGCATTAAAATCTTCCAAATTTTGTCTGAAATTAAAAAGAAATATGCTATAAGACTTTGGTCTAAAATCTTTTAAATATCTCTGGAATTTATTACATTTTTCTTTTGAGTTTTCAATTCTTTTAAATTAAAACATTTTGATTAACAATCTTCTACACTTTTCCGAAATTTAAGATAATCTTTTTCAACAGTTTTTTATGCGTTTTAATTTTTGCTTAAAGTTGACTGTTCAAAATAAAAAATCATACCAAATGTTCCCATTAATCTTGAGAAAATTCTTTTTTAATCCTTTCAAAATTTTTTAATTCTCTAGCCTTTTTAAATTATTCAAATTATTCGCGATTTTTTTTAAACTCTGAAAAATGGAAAAAATGGTTCTAAAATATTCTAGATTCTTCTTTGAAAGTGTTAGAAATATTTTGAACTGTTTTTAAATCTTCTCTTTAAAATAATTTCTTTAAGTAAAAAATCATCTTACGAGTTTTCATTACGTTTGAATCTTTTGTTATAAAATTTAATTGTTGTAAAATCTTAGAATACATTAAAAAAAAATTCTTTACTATTTTCCCATGAATCCTAGAAATATTTTTTTAATTTTCTTGACGTTCTACAAAATGAGCTTATCTAAATTTTTTTATCCTCAAAAATGAAAAGAATTTTCTTAAAGTGTTCCATATTCTGTCTGCACAAACTTTGTAATCTTTAGACCTCTAAATTATTCTTTGAAAATTAACTTGGACCATTTCAAAATTACTCAGAAATCTTTTAAAAAATTTAATTTCAAAATCTTTTAAAATTATTAGATCGCTTTAATTTTTTTTAATTCTTTAAAATGAGTTTTTTCAAAAATTTATTTTTTCTTGTCTCTTCGAAAACGTAAAAAAATTTACAAAAATAATATATAACCTCGGCTAGTGAAAAAAAGGGATTTGCCAGTTTTTGGCGTTAATTGTGATTTTGTAGCGTTTGTTAAATAATAGTTGTTAAAAATAAATAAAAAAATGCTTAAAACTGATAATAAGATGTTTAAATAAATATATTAAAATAAAAATTTATCACTGTTTTAGCAAATTTCTGCTTTCAATAGAGATATTCGCGGGATTTAAAAAAAAAATTCCTACTTTTGGTCGAATCTTCAGTTAGTGTGTGTAATTTATTTTAAAAAAATAATTGTTTAAATAATGAACTGTTATTTTTTATAATATTATGTAATAGAAATGCTAGACAATTGCAGCTTTTCAAGAATTTTACACTTTTTGTCCAATCTTCAATTAAAGTGAGTTAATAATTAATCAAAGTTAACAAAATTAATTGTTTGAATACTTTATTATTATTACCAATAATTTTTCATTGGAATAATGCTATAAAGTTCCGGTTTTTCTGAAATTTAGAACTATTTATTTACTTTTGACAAAGAGTAATTTTAAAACTTTAAAAATTATTTATAAATGAAAATTGAAAAACTATTATTAATTTTGAGTGACTAAAAATAAAAAATTTCCAATATAAAGATTGTTCCGTTTAATCAAAATTTTTAACGCTCATACCTAAAATTGCCAAAAAAGATACAATTTTGTACTTTTACAACGTGCATGATTAATTATTCATTTAAGAGCATCGAACATAATTTTTGCATAATAATAATTTTGTATCTGAAATTTTCAAAAAAATTTAAAGGTAATTAAAGTCTTCAACACATTTTTAAAAAGCTAAAAAAACGTGCAGTTTAATTTAAACTGATTTTTTATTTTGAAAAATAAATCTTAAGAGAAAATTGAAACATATTTCAATTATTTCAAATTATTTTCTAAAATTTCGAAAAAGAACATGAACGCTTTTAAAGCAAAAGTCCTCAATTAGCAAGATCACAAAGTTTCATAAAAAAATTCAAATAAGTTTAAGAGATATCTAGAAGTTTCATAAAGGTTTAACGACAATTAAAAATATATCTTCAAATCCATTAGATAATTACACTGAATTTTTATTTTGAAAAATTAATTATAAAAAACGTTTAAAAAGAAAAACTTTAATTTTCTTTAAAGATTTCTAAAATTGTCAAAACAGAATCTTAAAGATCTAAAGGCATTTTTTTTATATTTCGAAGTTTGAGAATATTTGTTCGAAAAATTTAAATAATTTAAAAAGATATTAATAGGTTTCATTATTCTGGAAGTGACTAAAAATAATTCGAAATTTGTTCTTTCATGCGTTTTTCGAGGGTTCTACTTGTTTCCCCAATGTAAATTTCGTCACAACCTTCACAATCAATGCCATATACTATACCAGATTTTTGTCCTTTTTTAATTGGTGTTTTGAGGTGTTCAATATAAGGGATAACTATAAAATTAGCATTATTCTGTGGTGTTGGTTTGTTTAAAACAATCTGTTTAGTGATATGGTCAATTCTATTTTTAATATATTTGTCTATTAGTTTTAAGGGATACTTTTTATTTCAAAGTGTATTTTTTATTTAAAAGTGTATTTTTTACTAATTTTAAATTATTGTTCCAAAATGTGGGATCAGAAAATCTGATTGCTCTGTCTACTAGGGAATTGATTACGCTTATTTTATATTTGAAATCACAATATGAATCAAACTGAAGGTATCTTCCTGACCATGTACGCTTTTGGTACCTCTTTAAAACGAGTTTATTATCTTTTCTATTAATTGAGATGTCTACAAAATTAATTTTGTTCTTTGTTTCTTTTTCAATAGTGAATTGAATTCTTTTAATATAGTTGTTAAGTCTGTTGTGTAAGTTCATTATTTTATTAGTTGGAACACATGCTAGAACATCATTAACGTATCTATAAAAAAATTTTATATCATAAGGGAGTGTTTTCAAAATGTTATTTTCTATGTTTTCCATTACTAAATCAGCTACTGCAGATGAGATGGGTGATCCCATGGGTACTCCATGGATTTGTCTGTAATATTTATCATTGTGTAAAAAATAAGCGTTATTTAGGCGTTATTTTCTTTTGAACAAAATTATAATTAAAAAAGAAAAATTAAATCAAATTTAAAGAAAAATAGGAAAGATTTTTAAATATTACAATAAACATGCACCCATACTTTATTTCTTACCCAAAATTCACAAAATAAATCCTCCTTTAAGACCAGTAACATCTTTTGTAAATTCTCCAATTTAAAATTTATCAAAATATCTGAGTATACCAATTAGAAAAATATTAGGAAAAACACAAGCTTACATTAAATATACTTTTGATCTTGCAAATAAAATTAAAAACTTAGATCTCATTTCTCAAGATTATGGAATATTATCATTTGACGTTACATCTCTTTTCACAAATATACCAGTCAATTTAGTGATATCAAATATTAAACTGAATATTTATTTTTTACACAATAATAAATATTACAGACCAATCCATGGAGTACCCATGGGATCACCCATCTCGTCTGCAGTAGCTGATTTAGTAATGGAAAATATAGAAAATAAAATTTTGAAAACACTCCCTTATGATATAAAATTTTTTTATAGATACGTTGATGATGTTCTAGCATGTGTTCCAACTAATAAAATAACAGACTTACACAACAGACTTAACAACTATAATCAAAGAATTCAATTTACTATTGAAAAAGAAACAAATAACAAAATTAATTTTCTAGACATCTCAATTATTAGAAAAGATAATAAACTCGTTTTAAATTGGTACCAAAAACGTACATGCTCAGGAAGATACCTTCATTTTGCTTCATATTGTGATTTCAAATATAAAATAAGTGTGATCAATTCCCTAGTAAACAGAGCAATCAGTTTGGCTAATCCCAAATTTTGGAACAATAATTTAAAACTAGTAAAAAATGCACGTTTAAATAACAAATATTTCTTAAAACTAATAGAAAAATATATTAAAAATAGAATTGACCAAATCACTAAACAGGTTGTTTTAAACAAACCAACAACACAAAATAATGCTAATTACATAGTTATCCCTTATATTGAACACCTCAAAAAGACAATAATGAAAATTAGTAAAAATTAAGATTTAAAATTAGTTTTTGTATCACAAAAAGATAATTATAAATGTTTTAACACTGGTAAATGACCAATTAAAAAAGAACAAAAATCTGGTATAGTATATGGCATTGCTTTTGAAGGTTGTGACGAAATTTACATTGGGGAAACAAGTAGAACCCTCGAAAAACGCATGAAAAAACACAAATATGATTGAAAAAATGAGGACGAACTACATCACTAGTAAAGCATTCTCACGAAAATAATCATCAATTCAACTTTAGTTGTGCAAAAATCCTTTATTCAGAAAGCAATTATAAACGCAGAATGTTCAAAGAAATGTTTTACATTCAGAAGAATAAAAATTCAGTTAACAAAAAAACGGATATCCAATTTCTCAGCCACAAATATGATTATCTCATTGAAGCAACAAATTATAAATATTAATTTCTATTTAAAAATCCATATAGCGTTATGTTTTACTGAGAAAATAATTACTATAAGGATGTATTATTATCTTTTCTAACAGATATTTTTTTAGTGTAATAACATTGGATTTATCTTTGTTTTTGCAGTAGACAGTTCTTTCGTTGGTCACCCAGATTATGGTTTTATGCATCGACAAGAAGTTGTGCATCCGTTTAATCTTACTAAAGAAACCACAGTTAAAATACACAAAGTCATAAATGGCAGGCTTTCACAAACCCATATTTATATTGGAATCTTTGTTTATGTGGGAAAAGATGCCGAACAACCAAGATCTTGTTATCCTGGAAAGGCTCTTGTAACACTTGATACTGGTGACCTTTGGTTTGCAATGATCAGGCCAAAAAAAGGCTTTCATTTTGAAGTTTCTGAGCATGTTAATACCTACAAAGCCTATGTAGAAAGAGTTAATATGAATGGTCTGGAAGCAGATCTTGTACCATTTACAGCATTTCAAGGTAGTCTGAAGCCAAGGAAAACTAATCCTCATTTCCCAGAATCATCTCGTAACTACGATCTACCTATGCTACCTACCTCTCATGCGACGGGACTCTTTAGTTTCTTCATATTTGATAGTCACATTGCTGCGAGAGGATATCTAAATCATGCAAACCACAGTTAATATTCCTGATAGAAGCACCTCTACTTTAAATTCTACATGTAGTAATAAATGGTATAGCAGAACCTAAACATTTTGTTCATTAAACTCGCAATTCAATAAAAAGAAGCTTGTGTTTACCCGCTTAATAATCGATATGGGCAGACTTCTGTAACTGTCTTTAAAGATACCAATGTTTCATCACAAGTAAATATCATGCAAGATTGGAGGTATTACTTGATGCTTACGATTTATCACAGTATACGGATTGAATCGCATTCCTCCACTTAAATTCAGTTTAGCCAATAGCATTAATGTTGCAGGAGATCTAAGTAATATTTCGCATAACAATTTTTCAATTACTAGTAAATAAAGAAGCCTTTTAACAAAGCATTATATTTTTCTGTTATCCAGTTTGAATTACAGTATGCAAGCATTGCCGTATTTGCAGAAATTTCCTTCCATCACTTACTGGAGCTGTGCGAAGAACAAAACATCGTCTGCAGCAATGAGGTAAACGTCTTATTAACATAGTGTGAATTTGTAATAACAAAGCTTAGATAAGCGCGTACATAATATACTACTCTTTAAATTTGTATTTAGTATAGCATGTACGTTACAGTTTATATCCGCATCTCTTTTCATATGGTATATCCATTTCAATCGCCTTTTTGTTGGCTGAACCTCTGCATCTGTCTCTGGATGTATAAGGCCATCCTCCTTTGCAGGATGTGGTGGTGTTGGTTCATCAACAGGTTGAGCAAGAACATCAAATGCCGCATGATTTATCGTGTGAAGCCGCTTCATCTAAAAGATTTTCATTGCTGTGATTTTTCCACGTTAAACCAAACTGTTGTTTAACCTCATTTGCTCGGTCTTCTATAATGTTTAGATTAGTTCTGATGTCCTTAACCTCAGCGTTACGATCTCTAATTCCTATTTCATTGTCGTATTTAACATGACGCTCTGTCCAGGTATTTCTTTCATGTTAATTGGCTGCAAATAGCTAACGTTAGCCAAAGGATATTATTTTTTTATAGAAAAGTTGTGGTTTCCAGAAGCTCCAATCATCCTAGAAAGTAAGTTAGAACTCGGATTGTACTTAAGTTACTTCGTACAACACTGTACTTTAGAGTGCGGTCTCCAGCCGCGGATGATTTTACGTGGCAGATGGCACAGTTGGAGGTGAAGAGTTCAACTCTGGATAGTTTTTTAGACCTAAAAACCTTTGTGCAGGTCTAGGAGGAACAGGGTTAACGGACCAGATAAACTGATCCCAGAAGAAGAGGCTTTTGCATCTAGCTCGCGATGAACTGAGCCTGATGCTGGCAAACTAGGATTATTTTCAGTTGGCTATGAAATGAAGCTTTTATACTTCCAAGTCAGCCGATTATGAGAAACACAAGAGCTTGACATTTTGCACGTTTTTCTTTCTGCTTTGCCGCAATATTACCCCTCAGCTGGTGCCGAGGATTCAATCACGTAAATTACCTTGGTCTTTAGATCTTGGCGGACAATATCAGGCTTTGCACCACATGTATAGGTGCATTCATTATGCGCTCACGGTAAACTAATGTGTCTATAACGCCGTCTTAACAGGCAAAATTAGATCCGTCAGTCTGCGATTTCAAGCTAAATTGAGAAACATGTTGGATAAACCCATTCAAAGCTCTTCTCTACGTATAAAGCTCGAGAATTTACCATGAAGGGGCTTGTCAGCATGTCCCCTAATAAAAGCGAATGTTCTACTTCCTGTGTAGGACCTTTGAGTACCAAAGGTGTTCGTGATGTTAGTACATGTGTAGTGTCGCTGGAATCAAATAGGAGACCATGTGAACCCTTAACCCTTTTTTTCTCGGAGAAGGTATGATGGGCATCTGCTTATACATCCGCTTCATAGAGAAACATCGAATGGATTGCAATCATCATTGTTCTCCCTTTACTGCTTTTTGGGCCAGCTATGATGGACATTTGCCTAGAAAGCGCCCCCATTGTGTTATCTGCCTTTTGTGAATCAGTCTTTATCTGTTCCCAGAAACTCAGGTTTCTTTTAATATTTATGCCATAACTATGGTGTTTGTGATCAGCATTCAACTAACTTATTGCTATAAATGGAAATATTGCAAAAGCAGTTCATCAGTTTAGATTCAGCTGCAGTCAACTCAACATGGATTTCAGGAAGCAGATGTTTACTTCACGTTAAATTGTTAAAATGAGTAATGCGAAAAGGCGGAAACATTTAATGCTAAAAGGAAGTATATCCTATAACGATAGTGTTTTAATTAAACGTTTAAGCCTACAGTGACACTATTGCAGAGACTAGTAAACATTACTAAAGATTCTACTAATGACAAAGTCTCATCCCGAAGTCTCGTTGCCCGATTCAAAGTCAGAAATTAAGCTAGCAATGCTTGAAATAAACGCTGAAGTCCGACAATTATTACCTGAAGAAATTTAAAAGAGGATGATGATGATGATGAAAATGTATCATTTATGAATGTTGATGATGATAAAGAAGATGCTTTAGGGCAACCTCACCAACAAGTTCCACAGGATGCTAAGTAAAAATCGAAAACAATATATGGATGTGGTACTTGAAAAGTGTTGACCTTTTCGAATTATTATTTAGACAGGGACTTTGAAATCTTTTATAATGCCCTAAATTCCAAAAATGCTGAAACGGGCAATTTTAAATTAGCTTCTTTATAATCTTTTCGAAATTCGTTGAAATTTTCTAAAAATACTCTAAAGAGATCAGTTTTATCAAATTCTTCGAAATACGTTTAATTTATTAAAATAGATTAAATACTATTTACAAGTTCTTATAAATAACCTAAAATCTTAAAAAATTGTAATTATTTTATAATTGAAATCTTTTGAAATACGCTGAATTATAGAAATGTTAAAACGGAAAATGTTAAATTGTCTCGTTTAAAATACATTCTGATTTGTTGTAATTTTTTTAAAATATTCTAAGGAGTTAAATTTTATAAAACTCTACGAAATGCTAGAAAAAAAAATTATAAATTATGTTCCCTAAAATACTTTCCAGTCCATTGGCATTTTCTAGAAATACTATAAAGATTTCAATTTCATAAAAATTCTTTGAAATACTTTCCTATTACTAAAAAAGATAAAAATTAGGTAAATCTTAAATAAAAAAGCAATTACTAAAATTTTTTATTAGCCTTACTTTGGTAAACAAAAATCAAACGCATTCTTAAATGCAAAGTCAGGTTTTTCACTCAAATAGTTCCTTGTTTTAAATTTTTAACCAAATTTATGGATAAATAATTGAAACTAGACTTTTTAATACTTTTTCGATTGAAAACGAATTAAAGTGTGCATGTGAAGGTCAAACAGTGAGCTTGTTTATAAATATTGTTTATATATATAATTTTTAGGTTTTAAACCTTTTTTTGCTCTCTGAATGGAATTTGTAAAATTTAAATGATTAATAGTAAAATTTTACAGATTCTATTAGAAAAAACTAAAACACTACTTATGAAAAATAAATTATTCAGGACTTTGTACAATAATGTTAAGAAAGTTATAAACATGAAAAAAATGAAAAATATGACAAACTTTATTGTCCTTTTCAGTCAATTTACTAATTGCTTTAGTCAAGATATTTTTTAATTCAATTGTAAAAAAAACAGTAATTGCCTTATGAAAATGTACGTCGTATCGTAATTTTACAGGCAAAAATGTTCAAACATTTTTATAAATTTTCGGAAATTTATGAAATTTTTCGTAATTTAGAGTATAGTACAGCTAAGTTATGGAAACTTACCATAAATTGCACAAAATTAAATTTGAAAATGTTATTTATGGTAACTTATCATAGATGGCTCAAAATTCAATTTAAAAATGTGTATAAATTTCTGGAAATATATAAAAATTTCGGTCATTTATGGTAATTTCATGGGCAAATATGTTTAATTAAAATAAACTACCCAAAATTCAAATTTAACCATTTTTATACATTTTTGGAAATTAATGAGATTTTTGGTAATGAATGATAATTTTACAGGTAAATATGGTAAATTATCATTAACTACCCAAAACTTAATTTGTAATATTTTCGTACATTTACGGAAATTTATGGAATTTTTCGTAATTTAGGGTAATATTACAGGTAATTTATAGTAAATCTCCATAAATTGCTAAAAATTCAATTTACAAATGTCTATAAATTTCTGAAAATATATAAAAAATATCGGTCAATAATGGTAATTTTACAGGTCAATATGTTAAATTAACATAAACTACCCAGAATTCAAGTTAAAAATTTTTTATAAATTTTTGGGAAATTGATGAGATTTTTTGTTAATGTATGATTATATCACAGGTGAATATAGTAAATTAAGATTTATCACCTAAAATTCAATTTTTAACATGTTTATAAATGTCCGGAAATTTATGAAAATTTTGATAATTTAGGGTAATATTACACGTATTTTATGCTAAGTTATCACAACTTTCCCACAACTAAATTTGAAAATTTCTAAATTTCTGGAAATGTATAAAAATCTTACAGGTAAATATGGTCAATTTCAATAATCTACCCAAAATTCGATTTTAAACAATTTGATAAATTTCCAATAATTTTTGGTAATTAATGGTAATATTAAACGTAATTTATGGTAACTTGCCATAAGTTTCTCAAAATAAAATCTAAAAATGTCGTATGATTATTTTACAGGTAAATAAGGTAAATTAAGATTAAGTACCTAAAATTGAATTTTTAACATTTTTATAAATTTCTGGAAATTTAGGACATTTTTTATAAATTAGGGTAATAACAATATTACATGTCAGTATGACAAATTGCTAATATTTCCATTTTAAACAATTTTATAAATTTCCATAACATTATGGTAATTCATGGTAATATTACAGGTAATTTATGGTAACTTATCATGAATTGCTGAAAATAAAATATAAAAATGTCTATAAATTTCCGGAAATATATGGAAAATTTCGGTCGTTCATGGAAATTTTACAGGTAAATCTGATAAATGACCATGAACTACCTAAAATTTAGGTTTAAACACTTTTATAAATTTTCGGAAATTGATGAGATTTTTAGGCATTGTATAATAAGTTCACAGTTTACTATGGTAAATTACCATTAACTAGGCAAAACCTAATTTGTGATATTTTTGTAAATTTACGGAAATTTTTGGTAATTTAGGGAAATATTACAGGTAATTTATGGTAATTGTCTATAAATTTCTCAAAATTCAATTTACAAATATGTATAAATTTCCAGATATATATGCAAAATTTCGGCCATTTATGGTAATTTCACAGGGAAATATGTAAAATTAACATAAACGACCCAAAAAAAAGTTTACCGATTTTTAGAAATTTTTGGAAATTAATGAGATTATTTGAGAACGTATGATTATTTTACAGGTAAATATAGTAAATTAGGATTAATCACCTAAAATTCATTTTTTAACATAATTATAAATTTCCGGAAATTTTTGAAATTTTTGGTAAATTAGGGTAATATTCCACGTAATTTTTGGTAATTTACCATAAATTGGCCAAAATTAAATTTGAAAATGTCTAAATTTCTGGAAATGTATAACAATGTTACAGGTAAATATGGCAAATTGCCATAAGCTACCCAAAATTCCATTTTAAACAATTTTATGAATTTCCAGAAATTTTTGCTAATTAATGGTAATATTCCAAGTAATTTAGGTAACTTACCATAAATTGCTCAACATAAAATCTAATAAATTTAATAATTTCCGGATTTTTATGAAATTGTTGATAATGTAGGGTAATATTATACGCAATTTACGGTAAGTTACCGGAAATAACCTTAAATATTACCGTTATATACTAAATATTTGTGGAAATTTATAAAATTGTTTAAAATTTAATTTTGGGTAGCTTATGGCAAGTTACCATATTCACCTGTAACATTGTTATACATTTTCAGGAATTTAGAAATTTTTAGATTTAATTTTGGGAAATTTATGGTAACTTACCAAGAATTACGTGGAATATTAACCTAATTTATCAAAAATTTTATTAATTTTCGGAAATTTATAAAAATGTTAAAAATTGAATATTAGGTACTTCATCCTAACTTGCTATATTTACCTGTAAAATTATCATAAACTGCCAAAAAAAATCTCATCAATTTCCGCAAATTTATAGACCATTTTAGATTTTATTTTCAGCAATTTATGGTAAGTTACCATAAATTACCTGTCAATTTACTATAAATGACCATAAATTTCTGGAAATTTATCAAATTGTTAAAAATTGAATTTTAGGTGCTTAATTTTAATTTACCATATTTAACTGTAAAATAATCATATTTTCCCAAAAAATCTCATCTATTTTCGAAAATTTATAGACATTGAAAATTAAATTTTAAAAAATTTATGGAGAGTTACCATAAATTACCTGTAATACTTCCCTAAATTACCAAAGATTACATAAATTTCCGGAAATTCACGAAAATATTACAAAACAAGTTTTGGGTTGTTATGGTAATTTACCATATTTACCTCTAAAATTATCATACATTACCAAAAAATGTCATCAATTTCCAAAAATTCATAAAAATGGTTAAATTTTAATTTTGGGTATTTTATGTTAATTTTACATATTTACTTGTAAAATTACCATAAATGACCAAAATTTTGCATATATATTCGAAAATTTATAGACATTTGTAAATTGAATGTTAAAAAATGTATGGATAGTTACCATAAATTGCCCAAAATTAAATTTGAAAATATCTAATGTACAAAAAAAGTGGAATTTCTATTCCAAAAATATTATTTTTCAACCAAATAGCTTAATTTTTTACCAAATTTATTGTTAAA
>JAAAKG020075435.1:0-40923 GCA_010014905.2 Druon quercuslanigerum
AGCTAAAAACCAGCGCTACTACCCGTCTAAGGGATGTTTTTCGAGGCTAGGGGTGTACGCTCAGTCGATCCGATGGGAAACTTTTTTGGTATTCGTTTCTAATGCCATAAGTGATATGATCATAAAGAAAAAAAAACTTTATCTTTTTTTTCTGGAAATCGACCTTTTTTGAGCTAATTTCCTCGGACTAACAGCCTATTTGTTATAAATTAAAAATTAAATCGCTCGAATATCTTCTTTAGAACTGAAGATAGTATAGTTAAACATTTTTGTAAATTTTACCAATAATTTATATTATTTCTAGAATTTTTTAAATGCAATTGGTTCATAACTGTTTTCTTCATATTCATGAATTTGTTCAAATTTTTCCCATTGCCTCTAAAACTTCTCGAAACTTGTCTTTTCTTCAATGTGTCCGAAATTCCTTACTTTTTTAAAAATGGTTAGTCTGAAAAGCACAAAAAATGTCTACTATTAACGACTTTAGGTTCATTTATGCAGAACACTTTGAGCTTTTAATGACAACTTACTGATTACGCCAACTTTTTTTTTTGCTGAGTTGTTAAGCTTCAGAACTAGATGCCTGCAATTTTCTCGCCAATAGTATTTAAAAATTATATTTTTTTTATTTAAGGTCGAACAGAAATCTACTTTCTCATGAAGAATTTTATGCAAAATGAACAAGAAGAAAATTTGCGATTAAGAATTATACCTCTAAAACTAATTCACTTTTCGGCTCTTTACAAACAAATAAATAAAAACTAAAAAAAGAGGGGGAAAAATTGAATAAAATTAGCTTTACTGGCAATGCAAATAAGTGCGTTTTTAAATAATTGTGCATTTAAGCATTTGATCTATTCAATACATAAAAAGAAAATTTATCCTGTGTGATTACTTTGAAAATTATTATTGTATCAATATCTGTCGCATGTTTTATCTTTCGCGAAACTTTTTGGTGGTACATATCTGGGCATTTGAAGTAGCATATGTTGATTTCGGGAAAATCGAATTTAACCTTATTAGTGTGAATTTAACACCAGTATTACTTTAGCCCCTCCCCTTCAAATCATATATCAAAAAATATATCAAATCATTATAGATCTTCCAAAATTCTAGTAAATTCCTTAAAACAGAATGAAAATTTGTGTATCCTGTAAAATCTTTAAAAACATTCGAAAATCTTTTTATATCTGTTTTATATTTCGGCCTAATTTCTATTTGCCAAAAAAGTATTTAAGAATAACCTTACTACTTCCTAATGTGAAGACCTAAAATTTTGACTTGCTTGAAAAGCTAGCTAAGACCCAAATTTTTCTTGAGGAGCAGAGAGGCGGCATGACAACTCGAGAGCACTTGTTTAGGGTCGTTCGTCCTGAGCGGTTGCATTGGCATTTTCTTCTAAATTCTCCAAAGTATTCATAACTTAAAATTAATAGTTCATTGCTTGCTACAGGAAATTCGTAAGAAGGCCAAAAATAGTACCAACGAAGAACAACAGTGGCCAAAAAAATCTTTTGATGCACAGTGGTAGTAATGTTGCAGCCTAAATTAGCACCAGTGACGCTAGACATGCGGAAATGTATGGCCAAGGCCGATGATCCGTCAGGTCATGGTAGTATTGCCGAGGACCTTCACGATATGAAAAAGACTCTGGGCCAGAGGATGGTCGCGGCAGTGGACCAGCTAATTCCGTGGGTCATCTTTGATACTACGGTGTGAAACTGGTAAGATTGTAATATGTTACATATTAATTACGAGGCTTGTAAAGCTTGGGGCGAGTCGCAAGTTCTGGCGTTTTCTGTGGGTCAAGGAAAGCGTGAGCTTAACTTGTGGCGTAGGCTGGACCATTTGATAAGAATCGCAAGTCAAAAACTCTGGCGTGTTTTCCTTGGTCAGGATTTACGTGTGCTTTGTTTCTTGGTAGAGGTCCAGACCAACCGTCAGATTCAGTAGTACGAGGTAAAATAAGACAAATTATTTTAGCTGAACTGTACCTGATTATATCTGACGAAAAATTGTACTCGGATTGTATATTGTCGACGTAGATGTCATGAACAGCCGAACATCAAGACCTAAAACTTGGACTTTATGGCAAATTCTTAAATGCAAAGGACTAGCTGACACCGGGTATAGACGAAATGTCTTGCTGAGATTCATATAAAACACATGGATATTATTATTATTATTATTATTTAGGCTTAAGACCGTAACAGCCCCTGCCGCTTGGATGATCCCGTTGCGTCACTTTGTGAGCATCACGCTTGTCCTCGTAGCCCTCTCCATAGGGAGAGGACTGCCGCCACGCTGTTGGCTGATATTTCAGACTCATTGATGCAGTAACTGCTTGTGAGTATTACACGTTTTCCCGCAATCGCAGGGCAGTGAAAAAGGATATGAGTAGAAGTCTTATTATCCTTTCGGCACATACGACAGAGGGTACTTTCTTTAAGTCCTATCTTTTGTATGTAATACCGGAGGTTTCCATGTCCTAAAAACAATTCTGTTAGGACCTTTAGTTTCTTTTTCCCAAGCTTGAGTAATTCTTTCGCTCGGTGAGAGTTTAACTCTGAGTTCAAGAGTGTTTTAGCCTGTCTGCAACAAGAGACTCGGATTTCTGTTGCTAGTCTATTCAGTGCCTTAAAGCACTCCCATACTAATAACCACGTGGTCGTTGTTCCATTCAGGGCCGTTATAGTAGCCTTGCTGTCTGAACAGATAGGGATGTTTCTTTTATTGAGATAATATTTTGCCTTATAGACGCACTGGAGCATAACTATAATCTCAAATTGTAGGACTGTGGATTTGGACCCCATCGAAATTGTAAGGCCCATTCCATTCCTTCTACGATATACAACTGCGCCTGCATTCTCCTTGTTCCTGGAGTCATCTGTAAATAAGTTTTTCTCATTACTAAGGAGGTTTGCCTCACCGTTTGCCTATTCCTCTTTCATGAATAGTCTGACTTGATACTTCATGTTGAAGAGGTAGCGACAAGTCGAAATTTTTTTTCTGAGAATGCTCGATGTTGGTCTCCTCACGATGTCGATTGGTATCCGCACTACTGTCGAGATACTGCAATCATTTACCAAATTAAATCTTCAGACTACCTTCGCAGCCACGGCCTTGATGGTAGGATGGAAGGGCTCCAAACCTACTAGTGCCCCCAGAGCCATCGTGGTTGTCGACTTCGAGGCGCCAGTGATGCCTTTCAGAATCAGACCCCTGAACCTTTCTAGTCGAGACCTTAAAATGGAGAGTTCACCCCTGCTCCACCAGACCACCGCTGCATATGTTATTCTAGATCGTAGGATCGCTGTACAGACCCACATAAGTGTGTCTAGTTTTAAGCCCCAGCTTTTCCCTATGGCCTTCTACAGAGCCCAACAGTCGCTACCAGCTTCTTGCATTTATTTTCCAGGTGCTCGTTCCATAACAGCTTTTTATCCAGTATGACTCCTAGATATTTTGCTCGTTCTTAGATTTCCAGTTGTTATCCTGCCAGTTTCAATGTACTCGTGGTTCTCCACTTGTTCCTTCTAAGGAATACAACTGCATCCATCTTACTCGGATTTATTGACAGTCCAGTTTTCTTACACCATGGATCTACTATTCTTGGTGCTTGCTGCATTACTCCAAAGAGCGCGTCTAGATGCTGGCCACGCACGATAACCAGTATATCATCCGCATAGCCTATAACGTGATGACCCTGACTTGTGAACGGATAAAGCAGCTCATCCACTACCAGGCACCACTGCAGGGGGGATAAAACACCTTGCTGCGGAGATCCCGAGTCAACGCTTCCTCATAAAGTGGTATCGCCCTTAGTCGCGTTTCATTTCCTATTGGCCAACATGTGGTAGGTCCAATCTACGACTGCAATAAGCACATTGTGTGCGAAAATGGCCAAGACAACGTATACAGAAGTTATTTTTCGTCAAAGCGATAAAGGTAGGCTTATCTAGACAAATAATATATTTTACTCTTCTTTATTTTTGCGTCATGCCAGCACTCTTTGAAAACATTTCTTGAATTTAATTTGCTTTTAATTAAAATTAATTTGATTTTAATTTACTAAAAACATAATAATGAATAACTTTATTACTTCTTAAACGCAATAATGTCTACAAAAGATAACAAAATATTTTTCAACAGTCTTTAGAATTCTCAAAACCACAATTCAAAAATTTAAATGCTTAAAAACTGTTTCAATGACCGAATTTGGCTAAAATATAAAATAACTAAGTGACAAATTAAAGGCTGGCACTATGATTCAAGCTAAAAATAAATAGAAACTAGAAATAAAGAAACAAAACACAAATTCAAACTGTAAAACTTAAATGTTTGTATTTATTTAACTGATTTAACAATTACAAGTACTGCCGTTTCCGGCATGAAATTGTAAGGTAGTGGGAATTATGGATGCTCAGTTTTTTCGATAATTGTGGTGAAATTTGATGTGACTGAATTGTGGAAGTGTATAAATAAGTTTGGAAATAAGAGATTGCTTGAAGGATTGTGAAGTTGAAAAGGCAATGATGATATTGTTGAGGATTGAGACAGATTAGTTTAGGTTAAGGTTAGGTTGGTTTGACATTTGTGACAGGGTGGAAGGACTGTGTTGCTCGGGTTATTATTAGCAGGGTTGGTTAGAGACGGAGAAGGAAAGGCCATAAAACTATAGAAAAGGAGAGATTAAGATCAAAATGCGTAGGATCGATTCAGGATTTAATCAAAAGGAAGAGAGGGGAGAGGGGAAGCAGTGAAGAGAAGGATAATAGTAAGGGGGCTGAAGGAAACGGAGATGAAACCGAAGATCAGGGGAAAGAGGAAAGACTGAAAGAAATTCGCGAAGCCATTATAGAAGCAATCGGCATTTTTAAAGAAAATTAGGAAAAAAGGGAAGAAGAATTGAGGAAAGAAATTAGGCAAGAAATAGCTAAACTTAGGAAATCAATGAAAGATTGGGAAGAAGTTAGCGAACAGTTAGAAAAGAGGAAGCAGTAATTTAAGTCAAAACTAGAGAAGCAGGATGTCACGGTCAGGAGGAGATAGAGGAACAGTAATTAATTCTGTGATAGTGAATGATGAGGTAAGATAGAAGGTCAAGAAATTCGAGGAAGGTTATTATATTGATTCGGATCACTTTCCCATAATAGTGACATTAGAAGGAGAAAAAGTAATAGTAATATGGATTAGTCCAGGCAAGTGAAAAAGCAGGTAATAGAAAAGGTTTAAATATCAAAATGGGAGAGGTAAATGTGGACGAGGTCATGGAAAAACTGATCGGAGAAGTAAAAAAAGGATTAGAGTGCACAAACAAAAATAAAGTTAGTAAATAGGGAAATAGAAGTGCATGAGTATATGAGATGTGTGATAAAAAGAAAGAGGAACAGAATAAATGGTCTAAAGAGGAGGCGGAGTAGGCTAGGATGGAAAAAGAGGTATAAAAGGTAATAAAGAGAGAAAGAAGAAGAAAAAGAGTAAACCGATATATTGAAATGGTAGAATCGAAAAAATATTTTTTGATTTGCTAGAAGGAGTAGAGAGAAAAGTTAGGAAGGGAGAAAAATATGTTAGAGAAAGAGATGACGAAGAGGATATAACAAGAGAGTAATAGACACGGTGTTAGGGAATAATGAAGGATAGAAAGCCACCTGGTGTAGATGAATTTCCAAATGAAGTATTAAAATATGGAGGGGCAAAACTAAAGGAATTGGCATGGATAATGTGTAATCCAGTATAGATAGGAGAGGGGCCATTAAAGTTATGAAAGGAAGCAGTAGTGATACCACTAGTGAAGAAAGGCAAAGGAGAAGAGGTTAAAGATTATAAGGGTGTGATTCTGATGCCAACACTGTATAAAGTATATGTAATTGTTTTATCGGAGAGATTGAAGAAAGA
This sequence comes from Druon quercuslanigerum, assembly GCA_010014905.2. Taxonomy (NCBI): domain Eukaryota; kingdom Metazoa; phylum Arthropoda; class Insecta; order Hymenoptera; family Cynipidae; genus Druon; species Druon quercuslanigerum. Next base: position 5,902 of record JAAAKG020075435.1, read on the forward strand.
AGTTGAGGAAAGTAAGATAGAGCCACCAAATCAGACAGGGTTTAGAAAACTTCAAGGCGGCGTTTGACTCATTAGAGAAAATATCAAACTTGGAAGAACAAATAAGGAGAACAAGTGGAGAAGGAGTTAGGATAGGGAAGGAAAAGATACATACACTGGCATACGCAAACGACATAGCGCTGCAGGCAGAGGATGAAGAAGGGATGGCGGGCTGAATCACAGAATTAGGGAAATGCTTAGTTGGTAAAAGCTTAATTTAAATATAGAAAAGACAAAGATAATGAGGTTTAGAAAAGAAAAGGGGAGACAGAAAGAATGGACGGGAAGATCGAATGGAATAAAGATAGATGGAGTGAAGGAGTTCAATCATTTGGGATATATTTGACAAAAGAATGGAGATCATAGAGTTTATATGAAAGAAAGGATAAAAAAGTAGCTGGGGTAATAAAACAGATATGAAGAATCGAAAAAAGAAGGTTAAAAAAATTGTAGAAGCAGAATGTGGTTATTTGATACGTTGGTATGGCCAGTATTAAGTAATGAGGCAGAGACTGGGTAGGTTGGGTAGATTAGAGGACGCCAGGATATATGGTGAGAAAAAAAGCGCAAAGGGATAAATTAAGTATGAGAGCAGGAAAGAGGGCATGGAAGTTTTAAACGATGCTGAGAGAGGGAAAAGCAGGGAATTTAGCGAGATAGTGTTTGATGGAGGTAGAAGAGAGGAGAGGGAGGGCGATAGAATGAACAATAAATGGTATACGATAATAAAAAAGGACGGTTTGCTAAATTATTTACAAAAGGGATGGGGAAAGAGAAAGTGGGCCAGAATAGCAAGATGTAGATTGGGAAACGACGTAAGAGAGGGGATGTATTGGGAAAAAGCAGAGAAAAGAAAGCGTAGAATATGCGAATGGCAGGAGGAAACATGGGATCACGTATGGAAAGGATGTACAAGAGGAATAGCAGATAAAGGAAGCTGGCAAGAGAATGTGGTTAAGATTCTAAGGAAGGATGGTTTACGAGAAGAATGGATAAAGGAGTTTGAGAGTGCTAGGAGAGCGAATAAGAGTGAATGAAAGAATGCATGGTAAAAAGTGGAAAATTGAAGGACAAAAATGTAAAAGAATAAGGAAACGGAAGTCGCCTAGATTAGAAGCGTAAAGATTGTAGGTAATGTATAGGTAGTATAAGTATAATATGTATAGGTAGCATAAGTAGACTAAGATACGTTTGCGTCCTCATTCTCTCTCTCTTTCTCTCTCTCTTTGGCTCTCGCTTGCACTTGCAGTCTAGCTTTATTTAAATTTAACCGATAAGGAATGTTCCCACCACGCCACACAACGCCACGAATTGAAATTGCCTCTGCCATTTTAAATAAATAACATCCCATCTATTTTGTTTTTTCTTCAGGCCAAAAATGTTAAGCGTTATTAAACCTACCGCCCTGAATGACGTTTTTTATTTACTTGTAGCTTTGAATAAAATAATTGATTAAAAGATAAATCTAATTTCACGTAGAACTAGTAGTCCTAAATAAGGGTTTTTGCTTTGTAAATTTATCACAATTACGAAAATCATTATTTTGAATACGTTTTCTCCTTTAGAATTCATTTTGATGATGTTCATTGTGGAGTTACATTGTTATACTCTTTTCATTTTCAAATGAAACAATATTATTCTTAATCTTAAGAGAACATTTCAAATAAAGATGATTTAAATTCAATAATTTTTCATTTTTTAATTATCAGCAACCAAAAACATTTTACTCTTTATAGAGCAACAAGGAAGAATTATTCTGGTTTTAGTTGCTATGCTTTGAAATTGCTTGTTGCAATCACAGGTCATTTAGAAATGCATTTTCTTTTTCGGGAAAGCAAATAAAAATCTGAAAAAATTTATGGACGCAGTTTATGATCAAAAAATATTTTTAAAAATGCCGTCCAGCATGAAAATATTAAAATCACCAACATAAGATTATTTCAAAAGTATATTGCTAAGTAGCTTCACAATAGCGTTTATTCTTTAATTTTCAATTATTAATACTTTTCAGAATCTTCGTGCAATACTTTTACACACAATTCTGTTTCCCATTATGTAATTTTTTTTTGAACTATCTTAATTTACCTATGTATTTCAACTTTTAAACTAAAAAATATATTAACTTTACGAAAAAAATTCTATTAGATTGTAGATATCAGAAAAAGGAATATTTTTTGAGAAAAATAAGAAGAATCCGTTTTTATGACTTACTTTGACGTTGTCTCGACTTTTATTAATTTTTCTTTAAATTGGAACAGAGTATATGAAAAATTAAAAACTTGGATGTTCCAGTGATTTTTGCAATAATATTTTTTTAGTCTTGTATTTCAACTATTTTTAATGTAAAAAAGTTAATGAAATATTCCACATTCTTCCTGTGGAGATTGCTTAGCAAAATATTTATGTTCTAGTTTATATATTATTTGTTCGTAATTAAAAAGACATTAAAAAGCGGCAAGAAATAGTCCATTGTTTCCTTAAATGCTTTAATGAATTGCATTCATTATGATTTTATTTTTTTACTCTTTTATAATTATAAAAATTTAGGACCAGACTCACTTTTATTAGTACTTGTTATACATTATCCCAAATTTTCAACTCGATGACGCGCTTCATGTGGAAATAAGTTAGAAAAAAAAGTTTCGGTATGGTATAAATCTGACCACGTGACCCATTCATCACATGGCCTTAATACATCTAATATAGAGGATTCTAAGTAAAATTTACTCACTCGCCTTTGTTTCTTTCGAGAAAAAAATATTTAACTTTACGAGCAAAAGCTACAAGTTTGTTATCAAGACAAAAAGAAGCGCTTGATACCATAGAGTGCATTATTGTGGAAAAAATACTATTTTCAAATATGATTCCGGTGAATTTGCTGAAAAATATTTTAAAACTTTAGTTAGAGAAAAAAATCTAGATTTCTACAAAAATATAATTTAAAAAAATGGAAAACCTTGAAGTTACAATATACAGCGATAATTAATCTTTTGTTCACATGTTAACATCAAATTTGGCACGTGGATTTTTTAACATCCAGTAAACATTTGAAAGCGAGTATACAGAACTTGATTCCACTGTACTACTAAATAATAGAATAAATTATACCCTTGATCATCAACGCGCACGCATACATACACACGCGCGCGCGCGCGCGCGTACAAAGCCACAGTAACCCGTTCATCATTACTTCCTATCCCTCGAGAAAAACTTTAATGGCCTCATTACACTATATTGACCTAAAATATCGAATTCAATCCACTTCACTCTCATCCATTGCATTTAATTCTAATCCAATCCCATCAAATCCAATCAAATCGACTTCAAAAAAATTCACCTAATTATAAGTAATTGAATTAGAGTGGATTGAAGTGGGGCAAATTACAATGAATTGAATTGTTGTGGATTATGTTGGATTTAAGTTGAGAGGATTGAAATATAGTAAATTTAATTGGTGTAGATTGAAATGAATTAGAATGAAGAGGATTAAATTAGAGTGGATTAAAGCGGATTGAGTGTCCGAGACCTTTTTTTCAAAATTCCCGGACTTTTCCTTGACTAATTTTTCACTTTCCTTGATTATTAACATTTAAATACTGTTTTATTAACTTTTTAATAATTTTAATGTAGAATCTTTGATAAACAAAAAAAAAACCGTTATTTCTACAAAAATAGCAAATTTTCGATTTTTATTTATTTATTTTAAATAAAAAAAGTCTTTTCTACTGTAATAGATGGCTTTAAAAAAAATACTAAAATTTTTAAACTACAAAGATAAATTCCTAACAAAAAAGTATCTTATTTTATATTTTAATCGAAAAGATGAAATTTATTTTTAAAGAAAGTTTAAAACCAAAAAGACGATTTTTCAAAAAATAGAAATTTCTCACTCCAGAAAGACATAAAAGTTTATTCAAATTGTCGAACGTTTAAACTAAAAAACGAATTTTCTCAACAAAAATTAAATTTTTAATTGAAAAATATGACATATAGAACAAAATTATTATTACAATTATTATTAAATTTACCAAGAAAGGAGAATATTCAACTCAAAAAGATCAATCCTAAAAATAGGCTTTTTCTACTAATCAATTAAAATTTCAAGTAATGATATGAATTTTTATCTAAAAATATAAATCTTCGACAAAAAAATAATTTTCAACAATCTGATTCAACCGAATAATTTAAACAGTATAGTTGAACACCTAAAAGAAGAAAATTCAATTTTAACCAGAAAGTGGAATTTTCATTGAAAAAAATTACATTTCTGCCTTATTTGTTAGCTCAAAAAGATAAATTTTGAAAAAACTAGTTGACTTTTGTGTCTAAAAAGATTGTTTTCACGATCAAAATGTGAATATGTGAGCCGGACATAAGTTTTGACGTAACAAATTGAATTTTTAATAAAAAATACAAATTTTTAACTTAAAAGGATGACTTTGTAACTGAAAAGGATAAATTTTTATCAAAATTGTTTAATTCTCTACCAAACTATTGCATATTTTTTCAACACAGATCAAATTTTTCTTTAAATAGATGAATTTCATTTTAAATAAAAATGTTTAAATCGTTGAATTTTTATTCAAAGAAGCTTCCAGTGGATTTTTTAAGGTCAAAATATGAATTTTGAAACAAAAAAGAAGTTTCTCAGGAAGAATAGAATTTTTAACCCAAAAAACAAATATTTTTAACCCAAAAGGACGATTTGTTAAAAATTAGTTAAATTCCCTCCCAGGCAGATGCATTTTTATTCATGAAAGATGAAATTTATCTTTAAACAAAATAGTTTTTCACAAATTTTTCACAAAATAGTTGAATTTTCATCCAGAAAGTATAAATTTCCAACAAAATTGTTGAATTTTCAACTTTTTTTTGAAAGTTTGTCTTGTTGATCTTAAAATTCTTAAGATCAACAAGACAAACTTTCAAAAAAAAGTTGAATTCTAAAACAAACAACTGCATTTTATCTAAAAAAAATGAAATTGTTTCTAAAACTTATAAAATGTGGAAAAAAAACTTCAAAAAATAGTTAAATTTTCATCCAAAAAAAAATTCCAGTTCACTTCCGTACACCAAAAGAAAAATTATAAACAATAAGCTAATTCTATTAAATAGTCAAATTTTTAACCAAAAAAGTATGACTTTTTAACAATTTTGTTACACTTTAAAACAAACAGTTGCATCCTTATTCAAGAAAAATGAAAATTCTATTAAAACAGGTCCAAGTTTAATCAGAAAGACTAATTATCAAAAAAAGATTTGAATTTTCATCCAAAAAGATTTCAGTTGACTTTTTAACACCAAAATACAAATTTCAAACAAAAACTCAATTTTTTATGAAATATTTAAACTTTCAGCAAACCAGTTGTATTTTTCTCCAAAAAAGACGCAATATTTATACTAAAAAATAAGTTTAGTTTTAAGAAAAAATATTTTTGATCCAAAAAAGATTTCAGTTAACTTATCAGCAACAAAACATGAGTTTTAAACAAACGGTTAATCATCTACAAAAAGAGTTACATTTTTAATCCAAAAAGACGAATTTTTCTTAAACAGATGATTTTTTCACCAAAAAGAAGCGCTTTAAAAAAATTGTTAAGCTTTTTAACGAATAATAAAATTTATAACTAAAAAAAATAATCTTCAGGTGAAAGTCTTCGCCAATTTACGTTATTTAAGTACGGTCCCTAACCAGTTATATTAGGAAAATTTTACTTACTTAATCCCTTATTGACGTAGTCCCAGGGTTCCGGGGACGGGCTCGGTGGCAGGCTCGGTGGCGGGCTCGGTGGCGGAGAGGGTGGCCGGACTGGTGGCGTTTGTAATTGTCTACTGATTGAGATTCCCTGCATACTTAATTCTGTAAGAAGGAATAGCCATGAGATACCTATTTTTTATTTTGATCCCATGTTTTTTATAGTTCCCGAGATATCGAGTTTTTTGTTTTACGCTTGAGTGCTTGACTCAGCACTTAAACTATAAGGTCGAACCATTCGAAAGAAATAGGGCGTACCCATGACATTTTTATATTTTTTATTCTGTAAAGCCAGAATGGAATCAAAATCTTGCATTTTGCGATCTCTCATTGTCAGAAAAATACGCTAAATTCTACATTCAAATCAATAATACTCGTTTAAAAGCATATTTTAATTGTTTTAAATTTATAAAATGAGACATGATCTAAAAGCTAATTTAAAAGTGAAAAATTTCTTTTCTTGCACTCGCAAATTAAAAATTCCGAAAAGAGCAATAAAACCAAATCTTCGGAGTTATTGAGTTTCAAGTTCCAAACTAAACACACTGATTTTAATAATACTAAAAATTTGTTTTAAAAAATGGGTACTTGTTGGTTGTTTTTAAAATACAAACCAATAAGATTAAAAATAACAACCAGGATGAAGACCAAGGTAGGAATCCCCATTTTTTGAGAATACAGGGAAAGAGAACTGAAGAAAGATTTGTAGAATAGCGTTGATATTCAGTATGCTGATATTTCTTGCATATATACTATTCGAAGATTTAAGTCTTCCCTCTCCTGAAAACAAAACGTAAGCAAATATTTTGTGCATCATGGTGACATAGAAAATTTTCATCAGCATCGCACCTTTTTCAGTATTCATTATTTATTTTTGTTTTCTTTAAATGATACATCAAGACGAGGAAGGTAATCTAAAAAACAACAGTTTCTGATAAAAAATTTTTTCAATCTTACGAAATATTTTAGTAAATATTTCTTAGCGTTATTTTTTATTTTCCTTTAAAAATAGTTCATGAAATCCAAAAAAAGTAATTTGCGACACAATATATCTTTTTATCTTTATATATGATGGTCTATTTTCTACTTCTACTTTCTGAAATTTTCTAAAATTGATTTTATTATTTTTCCAATGTTGCAACACAAATTTCTAAATATTCATAATCAACCGATAGGAACTCGAAAACTTAAACAGGCATTGTTTCCAATCAATTTGGAATTCTGGACAAAAAATAAAAACCTGGAAAAGGGGTCCGAGATTTGAGCAATCACTCTTCAGTGACCAGTCTCTGAAACTTATAATTCAAAGGGCACCTGAAAAAGGGTTTTGATATGTGGCCAATCATCATTCTGTGACCAGTCGCTAAACAATACTTTCTAAAGGAGAACCTGAAAAAGAGGTCCGATATGTGACCAATCACTCTTTTGTGACCAGGCGCTAAGAAATACTCTTTAAAGAAGGACTTGGAAAGAAGTTCGAGATGTGACCAATACCTTTTCTGTGACCGGTCGCTTAACTTTAATTTTTAAAAGGGGACCTGGAAATGTGATCTTTGATGTGGCCAATCACTCTTCGGTGACCAGTCGCTAGAAAGTACTCTTTAAAAGGGTACCTGGAAAAAGGGCCCAAGATGTGACCAATTACTCGTCAGTGACCAGTCTCTGAAACTTATTCTTAAAAAGGGGACCTGAAAAAGGGTTTCGAGATGTAACCAATAACTATTCTGTGACCAATTGCTAAGAAATACTCTTTAAAGAAACACTTAAAAATAAGTCCGAGATGTGACCAATAACTCTTCTATGACCCCTCGCTTAAATTCAATTTTTAAAGGAGGCCTTTGAAAAGTGGTCTTTGATGTGACCAATTACTCTGCCGTGACCAGTCGCTAAAAAGTACTCTTTAAAAGAGGGACCTGGAAAAGGGGCCCGAGATGTGACCAATTACTCTTCTGTGATCAGTCGCTTAAATTTATTTTTTAAAGGGGGAGCTGGAAAAGTGAAAATTGGTAAGTTCAAAAAAAAGAATGAGATTGCTCAACAGATTTAACTCCGTTTAAAACATTATTTATTTTATAGATTGACCGAAAAAAGAAAGAATTTTAAACCAGGAAGAATAATTTCACAAAATAATTGTGACAAGTCAGCAAGTAAGCGTTGTTGTACTTTAAACAGGCTCTTATAAAATTATAATTGAACATCATGGTAAAGTTTGTCTAATTAAATAAATATTTTTGATTGAAAATTAACCGAAAATGTAAACATAACACTTTTAGTTGAAAACATATCTTTCTTAATCAAACATTTACAATTTTTGTTGAAAACTCAAAAATTTTGTTTCAAGCTGATTTATTCTTTCAAAAATAAAATACTTTTTGGTAAACAGGTCGAAATTCTGCTGGATATCCCTGTAAGTTCTGCTAACTTTGCACTTATTTTTTTTCAGTTGACATTTTGTACATGTTAGATCTTATAATCCTTCTCTTTCACGTGTCTACAAGTAAAAGAAATTTGATTTTTAGAATTTAATTTATTGTTTTAAAATATTTTTTCCCAAATTACAACAATTATTTAATAAATCGCACTTTGGATCCCCATAGGAGTCCATAAAAAAAACTTTTTAATTTGTATGCCTTGGAGCACGTTTAAAGCTTTCCTTTTCCTTTTCGAAATAGTAGAGTCTGGTAATTATTCTTTTATCAAATAAAAATTTTAATTAATAATTAAACACATATTTTGAATTGGCCTTATCACGAGATGTGAATAAAGCGAAGTCAAATAGATAAGGGCGTACGATATTTTAATACATTTTGTATAAAAAAGTGCAAAAATTTTATCTTTTTTGTTGACAAATCTAAGTTGTAATATTTTTGGATTGATTATTTTTTTAGTACCTGGCTGAAAAAAGTATCAAGGCAATGTAACAATATCTTCCTATTATCCGGGGATTTTTTTTGTCTTTTACAATATTCTCAAGTTATTCATTATTTCAGTTGGCTGATTTAGAGAAATATCTTAAATTTTACCAAAAAATAGAATAATTTTTGGTAATAGTAGTGTTGCATTTTAAACTTACCTGAATGATATTTATTTTCATCGAGAGGTTCGTTTAATTTGCGTTTACTTTTTTCTGCTTAGTAAATTGCAACCAACAACGTGAATTGATTTCACTACTGAAAAGACCTTAAAACTAGCCCTAACCATTCGATAACTAGACCTAAAGAATAAATTAACGATGGATTGTGAGTTCTCTGAAGTGAGATATGATTGCGTATTTTAAATTATATTAACTTAATAAAGAGACCCGGATTGGATTCGCCTCCAATATAAGTAAAGGCAAGAACTTTCTTTGCACAACGAGGTCTTTATCGTTAAATAAAGTGCAAAGTCGTTACAAATTCCATTCTTGCATTATTCTTTTCTGATATACTAATTCAAATGAATCAGGATAGTATCCTCGAAATAATGTTAAGAATGGTGAAGGAGAATTCTGAGTAGTAGCTTTCTTTGAATGATCCCTCTTTTTACTTCAAAGCTCTGTCTTGAGTGACAGGTAGTATGAGAGATCAAGAGAGTTGCTTCCTCGTAGATCGTTCAATAAGAAGAGAGCCCTGGTATAGATACCGGGATCAATATATAAGGTGCATTAGTCCCACGCCATCCCCACTTATTAGCCTACGGCGCACGCAATCGATCACCTGATGGAATGATTTTGTGGATCTTCTCTTAGCTCTACCTGGCCGTCCACTTTTGAGTCAGAGGGGTATCAATATAAATGTTCGCCCGTAGGTTAATGATAACAAAGGCTGATATAATACACTATGCAATACTTTTTGATTAAATTAATCTTTCAATCTCTATAAAAACCTTCTGTAACTCATTATTAACCAAAAAAAAATGATAAAAAGTAATAAAAAATATACAAATAAAAAAACAAATAATAAAAACGGGCAGGCGAAATTGCTTCTTTCACCAAACACATTTATTTCACGCCCTACGATACATTCTACAAAATAAAACTTTGAAAAACAAAAATGTTCAGGTAAACGAGACTCAATCCGGCAAAACGAGATTTAAAACCGGAAGCAAAATAATTTTTACTTAATTTAGAAGGAAAGCGTGTTTCCAATTCTCCAATATCCATAAAATCTTATACGCATATTTATGGCCTTTCAGACAAAGTTTATAGAAAAAGATGTGATGTGTACTAAATCTAGTGCAGATTTTTCTAACATTGAAAAAGCTTCTTCTAAAAAATATTTGTTAAATTGAGATTTTAATCTATGCAACAAGAATAATTTCAACAGAAATTGGAGTTTTAAAATACCTTCCTCGTTTTGATTTATCATTTGGAGAAAACAAAAGGAAATAATAAATACTGAATAAGGTGTGATGGTAAAGAAAATTTTTGTATGTGACCATGACGCACAAACAATCCGCTTAGGATTTGTGCTGAAGAAGGGAAAAACTCAAACCTTCAACTAGTATATATGCAAGCAATTTCCGGATATTTATTAGTAACGCTTTTCTACGAATTTGACGTCAATCTCTTTTCCTGCATTCTAAAAAAATGGGCATTCCTACTTCGATCTTTATCGTAGTCCTTATTTTTAGTTCTATGGTATTACTTAAATAAATGGTTTTTTTTTGAAAATTTAAACTTAATGACTCGGAAGATTTAGGTTTATCACTTTTATCGAAATTTTTATTTTGCTTAAGTTAAAAAATAAAATTTGTACTATAGAATTAGCTCTAAGATCATATCTCAAAAAACCAAAATTGTAATTTCAAAAGATAGTGATTTCATAAATTCTTTATCATTTTAAAGGAATTTGTTTTGGCATCACTTTTGTAAATAACAGTAGCATCTCAAACTTTATATACTATCGGCGAGAAAATGACAGGCATCTGCCTGTGAAGCTTCACAACTCAGCAAAAAAAATGCAAGCGCAACAAAAAAATAGTCATATGAAAGCTAAAAGTAAAATTGTTTTGGGTTTGCAGCCTGAAAAATGAATAAAAAGTAAAAATTTTCGGGAACCTTTAAGAACAGTCAAGTTTAGAGCATTATTTTTTATTCAAGGGGCAATGGGAAAAATTTGAGAAAATTGATGAGCATGCGAAATAATAAAAATTGTTTCTTGAGAGTACAAAAATGTCCAACTATATTACCTTTAGTTTTCAAAAGATATAAATATTAAGGTAATTCAAAGTGCAAACTGTAACGGATAGGCTCTGTAATTGTTTTCAATAATCCGGAAATATTTAATAGCCTTTTTTTGTGAAAACCGCGATATTATTAGACATATTTTCTGTTTGAAAACAAATGTTATTAAGCAGCCTAAAATATTTTTTTGATGCTGACGCGAGCGGTCGGGATTAAAAAAAAGGGCTCGGACTGCTTTCTGGCACTTGTGTTTCAACAACTGCAAAATGTCTGAAAATGACGCGATTTGCGCAAAAAATTAGACTACCACATCCTTCCTGGTTAATTTAAATAATAACAGAGCCTATCCGTAAGAGTTCGTAGTTTAAATCGTTTTAATATCTTTATTAAAACTCAATATAATAATGTTGTACATTTCTGTTCTTTTAAGTAACAATTTGTACTATTTTTCAAATTTCTTAACTGTAATTTAATCACAACAGTTTTCCTAATACTCATGCATTACTTTTTTTTACATTTTTCAGTCTGCGAAGCACAAAGAATTTTGTACATACCTTAAAATTCATTCGATACTTATTATTTCATTTGATTAAATCGGCCTTCGTTCCAGTGCTGTGCCGGAAGTATTTAAGCATAAAATAAAAAACTCTACATTTTCACCTATTAGAACCCTGGTCAAATTAGTGTTTTGCATCTATATTAAGAACTAAAAATAGGTCCCTTGCTATTTGTTCTTGCAGATTTACGTTCAAAGGGTGGCTGTTTTAGGAAAAAACATGTCGATCGCCTTCGCCCCTCCACAGCCTGTGAGCCCAGAACCCTGGAACTACAAGACTAGGAGTTTCAGTAAGTAACATTTTCTTAATATTAATTAATTTAATTCTCTCAATGTTTCTTAAAATTACGGTTAAGCTACTTAAAGATGTAACTTTCGGTTTACTAAATAAGTCAAAATTATATTTATTAAATTCGTTATGTAAATATAGCCAGGAAGCTTTTGACGAAAGATAAAAAATGATAATGAAACTGTATTTGTGTGTGTATGTGTTGATGATCACGAGTATAATTTGTTACATTATTTACAGAAGCAATGTAACCGAGTTCTGTAGGATCGATCTCAAGTGTTTGATATAACTTCAAACATACACGTGCCCAGCTTAACAAAAAAATTCATTTTCAAACCAAATTTTCAAGGTTTAAACATTTTATTGAAGCTTCAAACAAAAAGATTAATTTTTAACCAAGAAAAATAATTTTAATCCAAAAGAGACAAATTTTAAATAAATCGCATACATGAATTTCAAGCAAGTAGAAGAATTTTTTAAGAGATGAATTACGTAAGAAAAATAGATTAGTAAAATTTTCATCAGCATAAAAACCAAAAGAGATTGCACAACTTATCATGAAAACTCTCTGTTTTCTAAAGAAAATATTTTTATTTATTTTATAAAATATTATTATTATTTTAGTAATTGCCTATTAATTACATTTCAATTTTTTGAAAATTAGTCAATTTATTTAAGGCTGTGAATATAAATTTCAAAAAGGCTATATAAATGAAAATCATGAGAAATCGGTAATTTAAAAAAAAACCAGACTGCTCAACAGAGTTCACTTCGTTCAAAACAATGTAATTGCACATTCTTCAAACCTGAAAATAGTCCAAACATTTTGTGTCTGTACATATAAGACTGGTGAAACGCACATTCACGTTCCTTGCTTTTTATTTCTCAATATTAAAACCGTAAACGATAGACCAACATGAAGATGACTTATTATATTTAAGCGCCTTAAAGGGCGGATTTTATCAATTTGTAACAGTTTTTTGTTTAATTTTTTTAACAAATGTAAAGAAGTGCATTTTCTAGAAAAATATTATCCTTTTCAGCTTTAGCCAAACAATTTGTTGCTCATAATATTTAATTATTATAAATTTTTGGGACATAATAAACATTCGAAAAATTTAAAAACCTAAAATTTATTTTTCTTCATAAATAATTAAGGTTATCAAATACAAAAATCATCATCCCTTTTTCTAAAATAAAAACTGATTTCAATCTTATTTGTATGGTAACAATTCGATAGATCCTTTTTGAGTGAATCCCTTTTGTTTAATAACTTGATGCAACGACAACTCTCACCAGTGCGTTGTTAGCCGTTTGCGCGAGCCTTCTGCCGTTTCAGCGCCCTATTTCGGGGGTTTTCACTGGAACACTTTTTCTTCTTGTCCATAGAATAAGTCTGAGGAGTTGCTCCACGTGCAGATCCAACAGCCTCATTGTCTTGGCTGCTGCTTTAAAGACGAACTTTCTTATTCTAACCGTCGGAACGGCGCTTCCCTCTTACGGGGAGCACCGTTAGCTACTCTTCCATTGTAAAATTATAAAGTTAAAACAAACAACACAAATCTTTTGTTAGAAAATTATACTCATGATCATGAACGCGCACACACACACACACACGCGCGCGCGCAGTTTCGTTATAATTTCTTCACCTTCATTAAAAGCGTTGATAAAGTACTGATATTGTTTAAAACTCTATATGAATTTTCAAAATCTTTTCAAAGCTGGAAAGCGCCCGCATGTTAAAAAAAAACTTCCGTTTTGTGGTCGAATGATTGATGGGATACATTTAGTCAACTGTATTTCAAATAGAATACTGAATGCAATTCATTTTAAAGAGAAATTTTCTTTGCATTTGAAAAATGTTATTAAAAAAATCATTCAAGTTTCTGTGCAAACTATGCAAGATAAGAAAAATTTTGCCGACCAATTTGACATCTCAAAAAGATCTGCAATTTTTTCAATATATTTTTTATAAGACGCATACTTATTTTTTAATTCGTTAAAAATTACAATAAAAATAAAAAATAAGATGGGCTCACACAGTGAATTTATTTTTTAAATAATATTATAATTTAAATAAATACTATAGGTATTCCCATTTAATTTAAATAATTTTAATTAAGGGAAATATTAACTATTTCATGAACGTAACCGTAACGAGTTACTTAAGAAAAAGATACTTACTCAGCCCCTTAGCGTAGTACCAGATAAATGGACAATTACTCTGAATAGGCTTCTCTGCATGCTTAATTCTGTAAGAAGGAATGGCAATGGATGAATTTTTTATTCTTGATACACTGACAAGGGAGGTTGCAAGAAGTGAAATGTTGATTTGATCGGAGGTTTGATAGGTAAAAAGTACATCCAAGTCCATTAGATACGTATTTGTTATTTTAATTCAATGTGCCTTATATCTTTCGAGACATCAAGTTTTTTGTTTAACTCTTAAGTGTTTGGCGTAGTACTAAAAAAAGGTTGATTAAATCGAAAGCAGGGATACGTGACGAATGAGTTTCGATGTTTACCTGGATACACTTGTTTCGTTAGTCGTTCATCCTGCATTCTCAAAACATGCCCAAACCATCGTAACCGATTTCAATACGTCAATACATTTTAATGCATATTGTTTTCTTACTCTGTTCTTCCAACGCCATAGTTTTTGTTTCATTTACGTTAATTTTAAGGCCCATGTTCATAATGCCAGCATTGAGTTAATTCAACGTTCTTTGCAAGTCTTAGATTGACTCTGCCATAACAACCTTATCATCTGCGAACGTTAACCCACGTACCCTTAATGTTTTGAGACCCATACCTTCTTCGTCGAAAGGAGTCATTCTTAAACACTTGTTTATAAATAATATAAATAGCCATTACTTCAAAGTCGTTTTGTATTTTCTTCTCTTCTTCTGCTCCAATTTGATCTTTACTTTCTTTAATTAATCGCTTGAGTATCCTCTTTTTGTGTCTGTAATCATTTATAAGTCTATTTCTTTCTTCATCGCTAAGACCTGCAATGTTGAAAGTTCTCATGTACGCTTCTTTCTTTGCTATTTGGGCAGGCTCAGTTTTATCATTTCAACATGCATGACTAGCTATTCTTCCTACAACCGCAGTACCACACACTTCTTTTGCACATCAAAGAATGATATCATGGAACATAGTGAACATAGCGCCTTTTATATTTTTATTTCGTATAAGCGCATCCCAAGTTACCTTACTTATGCTTTCGATTATCTTATTTTGGAAATCTATTTGTGCACCCGCTTTCTGTAGGTTTTCAGTTTTAATTCGCGTTTATTGTTTGTTTTCTTGGTTCTCTTTTTTCTCCACCCCCGACCTAAGTAAATTTTGGAGATCAGAAGGTAATGATCAGGATGGCAATTATCCTATGGTTATTTCCTTTAGAAGAGGTGTACATGTAGATAATTTTATGCCTAAACCAAGTATTTGTAATAAGCAGACCCCTTTCTAAGCATAAGCCAACTAATTTATCTCCGTTATGAGTTAGATAGAGAAAATTTAAAAAAATATAGACATTGCAAATTTATCTTACACGAGTGTTTTCTTAGTCGTTGATTTAATTCCCTTTTTCTCAGCATTCAAAAGTCAACATTGTACAAGGTAGTTTTTAAAACAGCATGAAAAAATTTATTAAATCATTTATGTTTAATTACAAAAATGTACCCCTCTAACTCATAGCTATCAATAATTCTACAATTTTGAGATAAAATTTAACACAAGCAGTCAGAGTGCCTTGTGTAAATAACTCATTTTATTTCTGAAAATGTTTATAATAAGAATTCTGTTCATTACGTTTTTATTTAATATTATTCAAGCTAAAAAACACTGGATACAGGACCGTTACGTAACTCCATTCCAGCCATAAGGGCCCTTTTCATGTAGAAACGAACATATGCTTAGATATCTTTTATATCAATTTGCCACAATTATCAACTGGCTGTGTTTCGTTGATTTTATCAATCAAATTATAGAATAATCTTTTTTAAATTGCAGACTGTCTCATGCAGAATACTAAAATTTTAAATGATTAAATTTTGAACGGTTTTAATTCTTTCAATACTAAGACTTCTTGTTACAAGCGCTTTTAACTTAATATGGACCAACTCAAAAAACCAATTAGGAGAAAATTAGAGCAGAAGAAAAGAAGAAAATACAAACCAAATCGACCAATCGACTTCATGATACTTCAGTATATTTGAATGACTTCTAAAGATTTCACTGAGTTCAGCATTTTTTAAGTTACAGCAGGAGAATTAAAGTGACTTTAAGGGGTGAGTAGGGCCTTGCAACTTTCAAAAAATCAATTTATTTCTTTTTATTTTCAACTCATTCAAAATATCAAGTCACTTGCAGCAAAACTCTCTAATCTATTGACTTTTAATTATCCGCGACTTCAACGCGAGAAGAAATGCGCAAAAAGGCGTTCTTCTTTCTGTCGAGCAGTTGTTGCGCAGTGATTTTTTGATAATGTTTGCCAAAATTTTCTGTAAATTTTAATGAAAGGAATGTGATTTATGCAGCTAGAGTCGATGATGTAAAACACCTATGATATAAAATACCTCCACCTACGCCATTTTTTTTTACATAGAAGACATTTAACAGCTACAAAATGGTGAAACTTTTCGTGAAAAATCGCTATTCTTGCTTTAAATGACCACTACAAATTTCAAAATTAAAAACAATGACGTAGGGCTTTACAATAACTTATGTTTTAACAAAAAATTTTTGTTTCTCGATTTCCGATAAGTTTACAATGAGCTACAGTTGGCACCGCAAATCATCTTTTTGAAAAGGCGTCCTCGATAATGCTCCATCACCGGCGTATTTTTCAATATTTTTTAACAACAACTGGACAAAACGTTCTCCGAATTATGTTTTTTAATTGTTGAAAAGTGACCGTAAATTTACTTGAACCATATCCATAAAACAAATTCCTAAAGCAAAATGCTTTTTTACCCTACTCCTCCCTCATATGAATTCAGTTGCGTTTATGATTTAATATATTTTTTGGAGATTTCCAGAGACTTCAAATAAATTCAGGTTATTCTATGTGGCTTCAAGTAAATTCACATAAATTCAAATGACTTTACATATTTCAGAAGATTTTAAGAGAATTAAAGTTACTTAAAATAAATGTAAAGTAGTCCGGCTTCTGCTAAAGCTAGTCAAAGCTATGTCGATCACTTTTTTATGTAATTTGGAATTAAACCCAAAGTTGGTCAACATAGCAATTAATAAATTGTTTTATAAACTTTCATGTAAAATAACATAAATAAAATGGTTTTTTAATAATTATAAAATGTAAATATAAGCATACGAAAATTTCAAGAAAGTAAACTTAACCTACAAATACACAGGCAACAAAATCTTTATATGAAATTTAGCGAAGTTACCGATTCCAGCAGAAACTTTTTGCACTGTAGTATCACATTTTATTTTTTAAAATAATAAATAAGGTACATACAGGTTTGATTTATAAACTTCAATTACTTTAAATTCAAAATGACTTTTTGCATTTCAAGTCTTCTTTAAATTATTAAAAAATTGTATGCTATTCTATTTATCAGGACAATAATTAATTGATCTTAATTCATTTTTGGTAACTTCAAATTACATTGTCGTGAATAAACAAAAAACTTTAATTTCATAACCTTAACCATAACCAACATATTTTCATCAAAATCGAATTTTTTGTATGTGTCACTCCAAAATCTTCTTTTAGGATTAGGAAAATTCTACATAGGCATTTTCAATCATAATTTATGATAAATATTAAATCTGAATATTTATAAAATTTAAAATCAGCGCGCTAACAGTAACCAATCGGATTGTCGGTGCGACGCCAGCGCAGTTCAGAAAGTTACCAAGATTGGGAGCACTTATGCGAACACTTCTCCCGAACAGTACCTCATCACCATTTAAACGATGTGCTAATTGTGCTACGGTGCTCGATCAGTAAAGTAATCTTGTTCAAGCACATAATTAATAGTGCAAGTACTGATCCCACACTTTCAATAAATATCTGTCTGGCCATTGTCCCAAGATTTCTAATTACCCATTGACATGCAAAGATTTCTGAAGTTAAATGAAAAATATTTATTTTTGTGATTTAACGAAAAGTTTCCACTGTGAGAATCACCTTTGGAAATTACCAAGCCGAAACTTTACGTTGTTAGTTTCTTAACGTACTTCTAACTTTATGGACCATAGCGGCTTTTGAATACTGTGTCTGCTGTCAAAATTATTTTGATAAATAAAGTGTCTTTGTTGAACAATTTGGCCAGAAATTTAATGGTTAATGTCCTCTATCATCCTTCTGGAGTACTTTGTAGGGGTAAGTATGTCATAATTCAATATTTGTAGCCGCCAATTTATATTTAAAGTCAGCATTCGACACTTCACCTGTAGATTACCTTCCTCCAGGGTAATCTTAGGTATAATTTACTCCCTTATCAATTACCCTGGCCGAATTTACCCTTACCCCAGCTGTCTTTAGCTCAAATTAATAAAAACCGGCAACAATTTTTACCCACAGTATGTTCTGTGTCAGGGAGGCTTTGTCAACTCCTATGGTGAGGGGTGCCAAATCAGTTAGGTTGCCCATCGCAGATGGCACTGACCCACGACACCGAGGTGCAAAAAGAGCGTGCACGAGAATTTAAATTTGTTTGTTGTTATGTCATGGTGTCACATGGTGTAGACGCGTGAATTAAGAAGTCATAAAAAGTTTCGTTAAAATGAATCCAAAAAATTATGCAGTGACTGACTGTGATGTGAAAAAAATAGAAAGAAGGAAGTGATAGGGCACAAATTTTCATCGCGACGAAGTATAGGTTTGCAGTAGGTGCAGGCTACTTAACCTCCAAAAGTTTGTTTGTAACATTTGTATCATTCCTGTATTTATTTCATTTCACTGCAAATAAAGGTAAAATGGAGTTAATGAGAAACAAGAAGTAGGATGCTAATTATCCTTAATTTCTCATTTTGCGTTTCTTATTTGCTTCATTTTGTCTTAATTCTTCCTTTTTTTAAAAATTATTTTAGGGTTTAATAAATGCAAGGAAGGGGCATATACATATTTAAGTACCAACACTTTGATAGTTAGGATGCCCATCGCAGATGGCGCTGCATATCGCCATTTTTTACTACAGGAGTTGACCGAGCCTGGTGTCAGGGCCGTCAAGTTGCCGTAAGAACGGTGTAATTCAGACTGCTTTATTTAATAATTAGGGGAAGCTATTTGGTCCGTAATCGGGCCTGCCCCTGGCCTTTTTTTAATTAGGCAATTTACGCACGGGCGCTTAGTTTTAATCTCGAGCATTCGGTGTTTGTTGTGTTTTTTTGGATATATGCTGCGTCCTGGTGGAAATGCATTAATTGTTTTTGGGTATATCATAATTTTCTAAAGAACATGAGAACTCATCTACAGGCATATTTCATATTATCGTTAAAAATTGAGTTATCCGTTCTACACGAAAATTGCATAATTAGGAAAAAAGGCGAATGCTTGAGTATTCGGATATCAATAAGAGGACTTCGATATAAAACCCTTTTGAATTGTATAGAAAATGTCATTTTTACATGTAATTTTTGCACAATTAAACAATCATTCTTGAATATCATAGATTCTGCCCTTTAATATCTTGGATATATCAGTTAAAATCTTCTATTTAATATATACGGATGCTCTACTTCAATATCTAGATTTTTTTCATATAGTTAATTCGCTAAGATATTAACTAGTATTATCTTGATAGTCTGTTCTAACATATATTTTTCTTTATGTAATTGTTCAATGACGGCTGCTTATGCATCGATGTAACCTGAACAATATTTTTTAAGACAGTCTTATTTGCATGCATATGTAGTTTCTACTGCATAACAATTAAAATATTAATGATAAAAATTTTATTTTTTTAATTCAACATTAAGATTGTTAAACATAAATTTTAAAATAGTTTATTATTTGTTTTCCACGTGACTCCAAATGCCGCCTCAAGTATAGTGTTAACGTCTGTTAAACTAATTTTTCTCGTACACTGATAGAAATAGTATCATTGATTTAACAATACGGTTGTAGGTTTGCAAATTAAAACTACATTTATAATATAACACATGAACTTCAATCACAAAAAGCAGAAAATGTTCTTACTGAAATATTGTAAATACAACTTATTCGTATTTGTAGTACAAAAATCTTATATACGTATTGCTATTATATAAAATTTGCAATCCTCTTAAACAATTGTCTACATGAGCTGCGTGTAAAAGGTTGTCGTTTAGCGATACACTCTGTATGACTGATTTGCCCGACTCACTTTGTTTTGTTAATCACAGACGTATCTGGCTCGCCCCTGAGCATCTGAATTCATAAGCAACAAGAATCGGACTGTGAAAAAAACATCGTGAATATCTGTATAACAGCAATAAAATATGATGATTCTAGTCATATATATTGTTCTACCGCCAATTCCCTTCTATCAATGAACATAATATTTTCTTACTTTGTATTACGACGATATAGCCTAATTTCTAATATGGAGCTTGTTATGAGGTACTAAAATAAAGATCTGAAACAAGTTTAACAATAATAAAACCAGTAGTTTTAAGAATTTAATTCATGGACATGAAAGTGCCTAGCCTGTGAAGAATTACCTATAATTTAAAATTTTATTTGCGCTGAATATATTTCGATCTATCTTTTAGTACGCGGTAAATAAATTTCAAATATATTCTTTACGTTTTCTTAAATTCTTATATCGCAGTTTCTTTTCCTGGTATCTATTTGCTACAACTGTTCTTAAAGAAAATTTTAATTTCCAAAATATATCTCATTGGTTGATTGTGTTTCTAAATCTGAATATGAATCCAAACTTCTTCAATATAAAAAAGCCTAAGAGACTTAAATATTTGAATCTTTGTAAACTGTTTCTAAATTTCATTAGCTGCCCATCAGTTTCAGGAAAATGTATCATAGTATAAGAGTGGATTTTTGTCGAGAACTATTTTTTCAAATAGAATTCAAATATATATTTCGAAACTTTAGTTGGATAAAAAATCTAGATTTATACAAAAATTTAATTTAGGAAAAATAAAAAATCTGATAGTTACAACATTCATGGATAATTAATCTTTTGCTAACATATCTGCATCAAACTTGGTACCTGGATGTTAGAAGGTTAAGTAAACATTTGTGAGCGGGCGTACAAAACTTGGTTACACAGCTCCAGTGAATAATATAATAAATAAGACTCATGCTTATCAACACATACACCTAAAAAGTTTCATTATCATTTCGACACCATCAAAAGTTAATTTTATTCGGATAGAGACCATTCTTAAAGACAGCTGTGCAAATTTTGTCACATGTGATGTCATTTTGTTAAGGTATATGCATTCTTAAACAGCTTTTCAAATATGGGAGGCTTTCATATGTTATGATAAAGAATTCAGATTAAAATCTCGCAAGATCTGATAAAAACATAATTTTATTATATGTGTACATCAGATTTTAAAAATAATTAAGTCTTCTTCAGATCCTAATTATTAAGAATATTCTAGAAGATAATATTTGTTTCCATGCCTGAAAATGCACTAAGTTTACAATGAATGTAATTCTGTTGTTCAGGTGATTTCAACAATCAGAGAAATATTTGCCATTAATTAAAGAAACTCTTTCCATAAGATAATTTTGTTTTATATAACCAAATACTTTAGAAAGAGTAAAATTACTCTAAATAGGACAAAAATTCTATTTAAAAAGAAAACATATTTTTTTTAAACAAAGACATTTCTTTGATTAAACACAAATTTCTTTGCATCGGGAAAGCTGCTACTTGACACAAAGCCAGTAAATATTTTTATGCGTTCGAACAAATTTTTCATTAGATCTTTTAAAATCAATCTAAATCTAAAGAATTCTTTTCAAAAGTTTTTTAATCTAATAGAAATATTTTGAAATGCCTTTAAAATATTAGAATCGTAACGAATCGTTCTTGGTATTGAAAACTCAAACATTCAAAATCTTGAAATGTGCTGTATATAATACTAATTGACATAATATGGTCAAACAATGATAGAATCAAATTCATATCTACAAATCTGTCAATTACCAAAGCTTTAAAGCCTTAAACATAAAACGTCACATAGGTGCTGATATCAGTTTGAAAGAAGTGTTTAACCATATTATTTTTATTTAAGCTGACTCTTATCAAATGTAAATATCTCAGAAGGACAAAGTTAACGACTTTAAAATAACAGATAACGACTAAAGTTTAGATTCTTGAAGCCAATGAAACAGAAAAATATTCAGTGATTAGATTATTAAATTACATTGGAACATTGGAAAGATGAAGATTATCTCTACTCTGCTCTTATTCTTCGCCGTTATCCTAAATTCTATTGGTAAATATAATAATATTATATATATATATTTAATTTAGGTAAATAGTTTTTTAAGCTTTAGACAAATCAGAATTTTTGCGATTTAACATTTTCTCCTAGTGTCTTTTTTCGATACAAAAAGATTACCAGAGTTATAGCACTTACAAAATTCAAAAAAACAAATCAAAATGAACATTTTCATCTAAATAACGCACGATATAAAAGAAAAACAAGACAGGCTACAATATTATTTCAATTAATACAACTTTTAACCTAAATTTTATCTACAAGTTTTGTTTAAGCGACTTAAAGCTGGGATACGTATTTTTGTTTTAAATCGGAAAAAGTAAAAATCAAAATCAAAAATTTAAATTTAAGGAAAAGTAACACAAGCTGCAATAGAATCTTTAATATGAACATTTTTTTTATAATGCGCACTTTAAAAAAAATTAAACAAGCTTATAAGAATACGTATGTTTCAATTCAAATGAATATTATGAATTTTAATAATATAAAATTGAAATAATAAATTTTATATGGTACCTGAGAATGAAAATTTGTTCAAAATAAGCAGCCAATATTAAATACATAATTGAAAATAAAATTTTTGCTTCATTTTGCAATATCAGAATCAGCAGCATCAGACCAAGGAGCAGAAATAAATATAATTTACATTTGATATAATAGTGTTGAACATAGTGTAGAAAAGTTCACATTTACGACAAAATCGAGTGCGAGGTACAAGATACGAGACAAGAATCTGTGCGTTAAAGCTGATGGAACTTTAAAAAAATAGAATACACATCAAAAGTTTTATTTGTCGATTTCTTTTTCTTTGTTCTATTTATAAAAAAAAATTATGAAATTCGGTTATATTATTCTAGGGTTCTATTTAAAATTGAGATGCACTCCCGTATTACATTTTATTTTTTAAAATAAGAAATAAGGTACATACAGGTTTGATTTATGAACTTCAATTACTTTAAATTCAAAATCACTCCTTTGACTTTCAGGTCTTTTTTAGATTATTAAAAAATTGTATGATATTCTATTTAGCCGGACTATAATTAAATATGATGGAACTTTAACATAATAGAATACACAATCAAAATTTCATTTGTCGATTTTTTTACCTTTAATTTCTTATCATAATGTTATTGCCAAAAAATATAATTTTCAAGGTAACAGCTGATAAATATTAGGTTTCTAAAAATAAAAACGATCTTTTAACATAATAAAAATTATATAATAGTATAATAAAAATTCAGTAAGTTTAGAACAAATATTTTTGGTGTGAATAATTTTTTCGTTTAACATAACCGAATATTCATTTAAGGTAAGATAATTGTACATAATTAGAACAAACAACTATCCATTTCATTATCTGATAAAGACTGATGCCGCATCATACATTAGCTCTCAAAACTAGATATTCCGATGGCTATGGAGTCCAGGAGCTTGCGACTCGTGAGGATAATTTTAGCTAGAAAATAAAAAATGTTACAACTACGGACAGTCTTAATTGTAATCCTTCGACCTTATCTTAGTTCATGGTCTGTTACGAAATTTTAGGATCACTTAAGTCCAAACTATTTTAGCTTATTTCGAATATAGTTGAAATAATTGATAAGCGGTCGTGGATAATTGTCCAGGGGTAGTCCCGAGGTCAGTAACCTTTAAGTGGAAGGTTCCCAACAGTGCCGAAAGCTGAATAGCACCTGGATGAGGTACTTCGAACGTTGGTTGTGGGATACTAGGCGACCTTTCAGAGCGAATAGCATAGTCCTTGTATGCGCAGCTCCACTGGAATAGACGAACCCCTTTTCCTAGCTTTTTGTTGGAACAACAATCATAACACCAAATATAGTTGTAGTAAGTGCGGTTCGAAATAACCGAACGCGCAGGGCTCTCGAAAATCGGTCGAACAACAACATGTTGAGTACCCTATATTTGGAGGCGAGAAACACTCAGATTTCTCGCACTTTTCGTATCAACGTCTGCAAAACCATACTGAAGAACTCCGGACAAGGGGCTGTGTAATCAAAGCATCCACTCTGTTGCAGCCAGAACAAGCCAACAACAGAGAGAGAAGAGCGAGACTGAGACTGAGACCTATACATATCAGAGCGTGCCGCAGAGCCTCATGCATGACGTGACATATACAAATGACTATACAATCGTAAAAGAACAAGACTTTTTTTTAAAAAATTGCCAGGAAGCACGAAGAAGTGGGCAAAGGAAAGTTTTTAACCAAAGCAGCGGCAAAGGCTGCTGAAAAACTTGGATTTGACTTCAATCTCAGGCGTGAGAAAAATGCATTAAATCTTACCCATCTCAATTACTCACTCCTAAAGCCTCGAATTAAGAAATCACAAGAGAAAAATTTCTGCTAACAGCTCTTTGACAAGAGAATGAATAACAAACTGTCGCCACAATTTGAGGCAAGCCATTCCTGATAATAGCTGCGGAGCATGTCAAGCACTAAAAGTTCTTTATTATCATCTCTGTCACTTTCAGGGCATTCGCCTTATAACTGGTCCGCTACACGCTCCTAGGTAAATATTAATATTGTCGAAAATAAAATGTGCCGCCCATACTTGAACTTCATATTCTTGACAATTGTTTCTGTTGCGCAGTCGAGGCAGTTCATTATCGAAGTTCTAGTACCATGTGAAAAAACATCATAGACAAGGAGAATTAAAAGGAAGGGCACTCTAGCAGTACAAATATCAAATCTCTCCTGTTAGGAAATTATAATCTCATCAAATGTTTCTCGTGTTGTAAAAGATGTTGTAAAATCTCGCGAGGCAGTAAATATTCAGTCACTATAGAAGCTGTTGCCATGACTTAAGCCCGTAAACATCAAAGAAACTTCAACATGGTATACATTGACCAAGGTATTATTGACTTTCGAAGTCGTCCAAAGATGCTTTGGGTTGCAGCGAATGATAAATTGGTATTATTAAACTGGTATATTTAAAGGAAATTTCTTCACTTCACTATGATTCTGCTCAGCGTTAAACCCATGGATCAAAAGACTAAATAGCATGTCCAATGAGGTTAAGAGAACATGATAATGGGGAAAGTCATCAAGTGAACAGTGCTGTCAGATGGCCCAAAAATAAATCTTTAGATCTTGCAGATGTTTCCTCAGAAACTCTTCAGCACAAATAAAAAAAAAGTCTTAACATTCTTCAGAATTTCTTCGGATTTCAAAATTCAATTTTTGAAATAATGAATAATAGTATTATAACTCATTTAAGTTGCAATAGCTATCAATATAATATAAATATCGTGACTTTTTTGGTAATTATAGAACAGGTATATGATTTTTTTCGGCGTAAACTGACTCATGGAAAAATGGTTGTAAGCGTCTTTCGAGATCTACAGTAAAATTGCTATTTATATAGTTTGTTCCAGTCGGGAAAAACAGTACGTTGCTTTCTTTATCAAATGGGTACAATTTTTTATGTCTCAATAGAAAGAAATAAAAGCTATGTACGACCTCTCTGCCCGACATTAAGAATAGTATTTAGCTACTAGAATCAAAGGTTCTAAAAAAGTTGTAAAAAAGTTTCACTCAATAATAACTGTTGTATTTATTACTTTCCAAAAGGGTAGACAGCAGACAAAAATCGGTTAATGAAATTTACGGAAATCTGAATGATATACTACGATTGTTAGAGTGAATAAAATATAAATATTTTTGTTTGAACGTGGATCGTTTATTTGCACGCATGTATCTTCTTGATGCGTTCCGCAGTGTGACAAAAAGCATTGTTTTTGGACAAGAATTTTAACTTATTTCGATGCATTTTATAATAATTTCACGGCCTTCAGATATTCAGATATAACATGAAGCTGTCATTATAAAAAATTCCAGATAAAGAAAATTTCTTGTGAATAATAAACTTGATGAGTTGTTTTATATTTTTTCCTTTGGACTTTGGGTACGAAACGTTTATTGCTGTCACTTTTTTTTACAGTTTCGCGGTGAAAAGAACATTTTCTATTTGTATGTTATCTACAAAAACTGCAAAAATAGCAAAAGCTACAACTTTTTTGTAAAAAAGATGTACAATTTAATTTTCTATAGAACATATACTTTAAAAAAATGAAATTTGTTTTTAAAGTTTCCATGGGCATAAGGTGTTGAACGAGACAAAATTAAAGACAATTATGAAATTCAGCATCGCAATGACAATCTTATTTACAACTCGTCATGTGTAGGTATTTAAAATAAAAATTCAATCCTATATTTCTTGTTTCAGAAATAAGTTCGCAGTCCGAGCGTTACTCTGGTGATGGTCCTAATTCACCTCCTCGTGACAGGTCAAAGTCTCCTACCCTCAGGCAAAGCTTTCCACACGTACTTGGATTTAGATTAGAAGATCTTCAATTTATTCGACTTATTCCCCACAACTATCCGGATCAGATATTTGAACTTCGAAGATACGTTTTTCCTCTCGGTAAACTAATTGGATTGAGAACAATAACTCGTGCCCTTAATCCCATACCAAACGGAGAACAAATTGTATTATCAACCTCCGATGGCAGCATCTGTGCGATATTACAAAAATCAACAAGCAGAAAAACGATTCTTCGTGCAATATTTACACCTGTTTTATCATGGTCAAAACGAGTAAAAATAAACATGAACAGCGGGGTGGTCGAGGAAATGTCCGCGGAAGAAATAGATCAATGTCCAGTATCTTACCATGAAGCAATAGCAGAGAATTATGCAGTATTACGTATGTACACTACAATTCTTCACAGCGGAAATCGATTTTTTTTAAAACGCACGCGTCAGTCTGACCTGGCGTTTGCGGTTAGTCTTTTTTTTACCCTGCGTTTATGCAAGAACTTATTTAAATTAATTTACAATTAAAACTTTTTCATTTAGAATTACATTTTTCTATATTTGAAACAAGGTTTATGAAGAATTCATCAAATTAAAAAAAATGCTTACGTATTACATATATGATATTTTCTCATTTACGATGAGTCTTATTTCACCTGCTGAATGTTAAAATCACTTGTTAAATTTTTCAATTATGAAAGCAATCAGTTTACAATGTGTGATTATGAAATCTTTTATATACTTCATTTTCTATCTTTAAACGTATGCTTTCAATTAAAAAATGGTATAATGCAGTTTGGACGATATAAGATTTCAGTTATGTTGTTTGTTGCACTTGAATTTTATTTTACTGCCTCTTAATACTTAAAAAAAAATGTTGACAGTCAATGTGAGCTAGTTTGTATTTTCACTTCAACCACCAGCCATATTCACTCCGTCACAATGGAACAAATGTAAGGCACAAAGCCTTATTTTTGTAATATCGTCGCAATGAATAATAAATATCATCAATAAGATATTTGAGAAAATTAAAACTGTCTTAGGTTTTACTTTCTTTCACATTAATTTATGTTTCGAAGACATTAAAATATGTCGAAATAGAACCCAGAAAACTCTAAAACAAATTTTTAATTATGCACTAATGCAAGTTCTCATGTTAAAAATCATGTCTCTGAAAAAACTAAGTTTTATACGATTTTTAGTATTAATATCATATTACAAAATCATTCACTACTCGTCATGTGCCCACAAACTATTGTACATGTACTAAAAACAAAACTGTAATCCTGTATTTCTTGTTTCAGGATTAAGTTCACAGACCGAGGGCTTGCCTGCAGTTGAACCTAGTCCTGATTTTCATCGCTCTGGACCTTCTTCTTCTTCTCTTGCCACACCTCATTATTCTGTCGGGTCACCACCTGCCGAATCACCTCTTCGTGAGAGGTCGAGGTCTCCTACTCTCAGGAAAACTTTTCCAATCATACTTGGACACAGTTTCGAAGAACTTGAATTTATTCGACTTATTCCCCACAACTATCCGGATGAGATATTGGAACTTCGAAAATACGTTTTTCCTCCCGGTAAACCAATTGGATTGAGAACGAGAACTCGTACCCTCAATCCAATACCAAACGGAAAACAAATTGTATTATCAACCTCCAATGGTGACATCTGTGCAATATTGGAAAGACCTAATACTAATACTATTATTCGCCCAATATTCTCATCTATGTTTGGGGTTTTACAGCGGGTGAAAATAAATATGAATAGCGGTACGGTTGAAGGATTGTCCGCAAAAGAAATCGAGAAATGTCCAGTAATCTCCAGGGAACCAATCTCAAAGATTTATAAAGTCTTGCGTGTTTGAATCTCAATTATCACATCGTTAATTAATTTTTAAGTACACGCGCGTCAGACAGATCTGGTGCTTAGTCATTACGCTAGCACCATGTTTATGCACCCAGCTTTTAAAATTAAAGTTCAAAAATAATTTTTCACATTATAAATTACAATTTTTTACATTTCGCAAATTTGTGATTATAAAAATATGTCAAATTACTTAAAATATTACAAGTCTCATATCACTGCATATTGTGACACTTTAGATAGTTTTAATTTCAACTTTTTTTATTATAATTTCCCTGCTAACTTTTTTAAAATTATTCAGTTTACAGCGCACAAATCTCTATATATTTGGATACAAAAATTTCCATTGCAAACGAGCAACTAAAAAAAATACATAGTTTAATTTTTCTTTTTTAGCATTTAAAATTCCTTAGAAGTAATGTAGTTTTAAAATAAACAAATTTATTGATTTAATTCTTATTAAAGTGCAAATTAAAATTTTAAATTTTTATAATGATGACCGTGGAAAGCCTTCGAATTATTTTTTTCGTCACTTGTCTGGAGCCTTGAGCTCGATTATAGTGTGTAAAAAATGTCACATTTTTGTGTTATGTTAAACTCTATAATTTTAAATCATTATTGTACTTTAATTACAAATAGTTTTTTTCGCTAATTGAAGGATTTCCCTTTTTACCTTTTGTAACTTATGCATGGGTATTATAAAATTTAAAAAATAAATGAAAACCACTGCTGATTCGGAGTCATCGCTGCCAATTAGAAATGCAAGTAAACGGATTTAAATAAATATCTTATGATGGAAATTGGTCTTTTGTACCTGCATACTTTTTATATTTTCCAAGTTGTATGCCAAAATAATACTAAAATAGTAAATGAACAAAACACAGTTTACAGATGACAAAAGTATTGAAAATTGCAGAAATAAAAACGATTCTCCTTTGCCATGTAAAATTTCTTAATTGTCAGTTAGCATGTTTAGACCGCGGACTCTTTAATTTCTATTGATGATGTTTTGCAATTAAGATGCAAATTTAAAATCTTATGTGTAATTTATTATTTTAATCAATCAGATCGAGGGGTCCTACCAGCAGGATGACAACGAACCCGACACGTCCTGACGGTTCATAACCAAAAATATAAACAATAGAAAGTTAGCCGGAAATATAGCGCTAGAAAGTCTTGCTCGCGGAATTGAGCAAGATGAAGTTTGCCATTTCTCAATCATTATTTGTCATAAATATTAAATCTAAATATCTATATAATTCAAAATCAGCGTGCTAACAGTGAGCAATCGGGCTTTCGGCAAGACGCAAGATCTTCCATTTAAAATAAGATCGTTTTTAATTTTTTAATATAAATTCACTTGTTTACTGTTTTAGTTCAGGACCTAATCAGTTTGTATTGGGTAATTATAAATTCTTTTGGATTGAAAAATTTTCAATTTACGCGGACATTTTCGATGTAAAAAATTTTGTAATTTATTTTGCAGGACTTTTGATAGAATTTCTGTTGTTTTCTTTACTTGTATTTAAATTTATTGTCGCTTGATACTAATTTTTTTTAAAATATTGTATTTGAATAACTGATTAAGTTATTTTTTATAAACAAATAACTATAGGTTTCCTCGAAAGCATAAGATTCATATACAATTATAGATTATAATACCTTTTGGCTTTTCTCTCGCTTATAAAATGTACGAAAATTCTATTTCACCTCTCAAGGAGAGAAGCTTTGGTCCCTTTCGGTCCATAACATAAAATTGGAAGCACGTGGTCGGCATTCGTAATCACTGTTCTTTTCTTCTTTTTTTTCTGAGGATTTTTTTATAAAAATGAAAGTGATCTAGTTTTAGGGTTAGATCACGCGCAATAAAATGTTGAGATTAGGGTGGAATCTAGCTATTGTTTCACAATTAGAGAACCTAATTTTTACTATAGAGCTTTGTATGAGGTACTAAAATGAAGATCTGTACGAAGTTTTACAATAATAAAACCAGTAGTTTCAATAATAATATACACCAGGAAGACTAAATTGCCTGGCCTGTGGAGAATCACCCACATATTAAAACATATTAGAATCACTTTTCCTAGTAGCTATTGACTACACCTCTTCTTACAGAAAAAATTCTATTTCCAAATTGGTTGTTAATTATTTTAAATCTGAAACTTAATTTGAACTTTTTGCACCTAAAGAAGCGTAAGAGAATAAAATATTCAAATTGTTCATAAACTATTTGAAAATGTTTTAAACTGCAGGAAATTTATTTAAAGAAAGTAGTTTGTACCTTTAGTTAAAAAATAGATTTACAACAAATAGATTTACAATAGAAAGACTAGATCACACCGCTCTAGTTCCTCATCATTTCTTTACCTTCATTGAAAGCGTCACTGGTCTTATTATAATATCACGTGGGTTAATTTTATTTAGACAGGGACCATTTGTAAAGGGAATAGTGCAAAAGATATTTTGTTAAGCTATATGCATTCCCAAAAAACTTTTTAAAGATGGGAGGCGTCCACCTATTATAATAGATCATTTATGCTCATATTTCTGAAAGGATTAAGTATTTTCCAGAATCTAATTATATTAGAATATTCTAGAAAATAATATCTTTTTTTAAGCCTGAAAATAGAATAAATTTGCAATGAATGCGATTTTGTTGCTGAGGTGATTTCGACAGAAGAATATTCACCACATATTAAAAACCCCGTTTTTTTGTAATAATTTTTTATTTAGCCGAATATACCTTCAAGAAAAGTAGAATAATTTTAAATGGCATAGAAATGCTATTTAAAGAAAAAACTATTTCTTAACAAAAAAACATTTCTTTCACTCAACAAAAATTTTTTTGCACCGAGAAACCTGTTTAGTTCACTTAAAGCAAATAAATATTTTCATGCGATTGAACAAAATTTTCATTTGATCTTTTACGCTTTATGTTAATGCCAAAAAATAAAAGTTTTAGGGTGATAGCTGATAAGTATTAAGTTTTTAAAAATTAAAATGATCTTTGGATATTTTTATCATGAGAATACGGTAAGCGTAGAACATATATTTTTAGCGTGAATAATTTTTTCGTTACATATAACCAAATATTCTTTTGAAGTACAAGAATTTTTCATAATATGAATAAACAACTATCGATTTTATTATTTGATAAAGTGTGACACATACTTAAAACGTTTTACCCGAAGCATACGGATAGTGCATAACACTTCGAAAACCACCTAGATATTTTCAAGTTTATCGGCAAAACCTTAAAACAGAGCTAACGACAAGACAGTACGCGTTCCGCATTAAGTGTATGATTGACTAAATAAAATCTTCAAGTCTTCGCACAGGAAGAATAAATAAGTAGAACCTAGTAGATTAAAATCACTCATTTTCTGTAAACAGATTGCATTAGGCTGCTGACATATTTGCTATAAAAATTTAAGTATAGCCGCTGCTCCTAATTGATAAAATCCTATTGAAATATGTGAATAACGAAGTCCTGATTGAAACTAAAGGCATTAATGCTAGGGATAACGATAATGTAAATAGCGATATCCCTAAAAAACTAGCGCCCCTCGAAAGGAATTGTGGCCATGCTTCACTAGAGTCCATACCAGTAGAAACAACAAAAAGTCATTTTCTGCCCAAGATTAACATCAAAAATAATTTGCGTGCACTAATAGAGCACCTGAACCGCAAGATTTTACCTATGCATTTGAACACAACACAAAATGCGTTAGAGCTACAACCGCTTCTATAATGTGCAGTTACGGAAATCGTTAGAACGTTTAGCCGCGGAAGAACGCCTACAAATGTAGTATTTGACTTAGAACCAGAATCCTGATAAACCATGTTACTAAACTCATTCATTCTCGGTACATCGAGAAATTAACACTAGAAATATTGGATGAGATTATTGAGTCCCGATAGCAGAGACTTGATGTTCTTATTGCTAGAATGCGTCAGTTACAGAAAAATAGTGTAACAATGTAACAAAAGTAACCAGCAAAACATTGAAGTACTTGGATTGGAAGAAATTCTGACACTGCGTGATTCCAAATAGAGAAGACAAGAGCTAGTAAAGACCCTGAAATTGAGCTGCCAAACATTGCACCTTTATATATTTCAGCGGTTTTTAACAGATCAAGTAACTGAAAAACTCCAGGTCGAGCTATAGTACACAAATTCTGGTACAAGTATCTAAAGAGGGTGCGTCCTTCTTTGGCAAGGTGTTCTCAGCAGATGGTTGTACATCCAGATCTTATAGCAGCAAGCTTTATACAACAGGTTACTGCGCATATATGGCCTAAAACAGATACTCAAAAGCCATCTTAATTTTCACCGATAGCATGTTTTACAACAATTAATAAATGTCTTCTAGTTATTATAGCGGATAAGGTATATAGAACCTGCAACGAGTATGACGCCCTTACAAAATAATAAAACAGATGTTGTAAAAACTCACGAGGCAGTGAAAATCTAGTCACTATAGACGCTATTACCAAGGCACGAGCTTGTAAACATCAAAAGAACGCAAAGGAGTTCAGAAGAGAATGTTCGACGTTAACCGCAGGGCATTTTATGGTCCTTGCTGTAAATGACCATGCAAAATATAGTATTGAAGATGGTGGCTTATTCAGAATAATGCAACAGGTATATAACTTTCTTTCGGTTTGAACTGAGACATGAAAAATTTGTTGTAAGTACCTTTCGAGATTTACAGTAAAACGGCTACCTAAAACGCACTGGTTTTGGCGGAGAGATACAGGAGAGTAATTTTGTATTCAAATGGCTAAACTTTATTATATATCAGTAGAAAGAAATGAAACCTCAGGACCACCTTATCTGCGCGCCATTAACCGCAGTCTTCAGCTACTGAAATTAAAAGGTTCCAGTTTATATGCTTAGCTATCAACTGAATTCCGTATGATGTACTACGATTGCTAGGGTGTATAAAATATAAATATTTCTGTTTAAACGCGATTCTTCTATTTGCATATATGTACCATCTCGACGCGTTGCACAGTGTGACAAAACACAATGTTTTGGACAGGAATGGTTGTACCGTTTAATTTTTAACGTACTTTGATGCATCTTCTAATAATTTCATGGCTTTCAGATATAACGTGATGCTGTCGTTACAAAAGATTCCAGGCGACGACAAATTTTTTGTAAAGAATAAAATCGATGACCTTCTTTATCTGACTTTTGAATCTCACGTTAATTTCAGGGTACCATTTCCTTTTAACAAAAATTAACCGTGGCAATGTGAAACGTACCCTAACGTAAGTTATCGTTTCCTTTGGACTTGGGGTATGAAACGTGTATTACTGTTGATTCTTCTTAGAGTCTTTGAGAAAAAGGAAAAAATTTTCAGCCCATCATGTACCAAAATACGATTGTGTAGGTGCTTAAAACAAAAAATGCAATCCTGTATTTCATGTTTCCAGAAAAAAGTTCGCCGTCCAAACTTTCGCCTGCTAAAAGCTCTAATCCACCTTTTCGTGACAGGCCAAAGTCTCCTACTCTCAGGCAAACATTTCCCAGCATACTTGGATATAGATTTAAAGAGCTTGAATTTATTCGACTTATTCCGCACAAGAATACACGTAAGATTTTCGAACTTCAAAGATACGTTTTTCCTCTGCATAAACCAATTGGAATAAAAACCAGATTTCGTGACTTGAGACCCATGCCAACTAATTAACAAATTGTATTATCAACATCCAATGGCGACGTCTGTGCAATATTGTAAAAATCACCATACAGAAACACGCATCTTCGTGCAATTTTTACATGTGTTTCTGGTCTGTCAGCAAGGGTGAAAATAAATATGAATAGCAGAGTGAAATCGAGGAATATCCAGTATCCTTAGAAAATGCAATAGCGACGTATTATGCAGTATTACGTATGTATATCACAATTCTGCAAACCATCAATTATTTAAACAAAGTGCATGCGTCAGTCTGTTTTAGCATTAGCGCTTGGTCTTTTTCTTTACCCTGCGTTTATGCAAAGACTTTTTTAAATTAATATTCAAGAATAACTTTTTACATTTACAATTACATTTTTATACATTTCAGGAATTGTTTTTAAAAGAATCTATTAAATTAAATTAACTCTTATAAATTACATATAACTTGATATTTTCATATTCAAGATAAGTCTCATTTTACCTTCTGTATGTTAAATCTACTTGTTAAATTTATCAATTATGAAACCACTATTTTTACGATTTGTCATTCTAAAACATTTTAGATTCTCAATTTTCCACTTTTAAACGTATAGTTTTTATTTTAAAAACTTAAAAATGCAGCTTGGACAACATGAAGTATATTTATTGTCGTTTGTTGCATTTCAATTTTATTTTATTGTCGCCTAATAACTATTACAATCAAATTCCAAAAATGTTGACACTCAGAGTAATCTATTAGGTATTTCCAATTCAACCACTAACTTACTTATCTTTGTTAAATGCTGAGGGGGAAAACAATGGACTATATGCATGTGACAAAACTTTATTACATTCTCATAATTTATGATTGAGAAAGTATTAGAATTGTCGGAAATTTGACACCACCATGTTTCAACGGATCTC